>OW285236.1:15180355-15482855 GCA_935421215.2 Melolontha melolontha
TTTTTCTACATAGTGTTATCAATTGAGCTATTTAGCCATGTAATTTTCTTATCGAAAAACAAACCATTAAAATAATAATTACAAGAACTAAGCTATTAATTTACATTACCACCTAAACTAAGTTCTAAAACATTTTAAACATTTTTTTTTATATAATTACGCTTAAAGATCATTTCAGTAATCTAAAGTCATTAAAAATAATGATATATATATATATATATATATATATATATATATATATATATATATATATATATACGTACATATATGTGGTTAATGTGGCTTTAAAAGATAATTATAACCTATTCACGGTCTACAGCAATAAAACCATTCATAGTTTTTATCCGTATAAATAGAAAATCTGAATTATAGCATTCATTCTGTTAAACCAGTAGTTCTAGATCATCGGTGGAGCCCGCTGAGAGTCATTTATCACTGTTGCGTTTCTTCAGTTCACATTTTGTTTGTTCGCTCAATACCGACTTCTTTAATAATTACGTTTTATACGAAACTAATATTTCATGAGACGGCTCCTTTAAAAAAATATGTAACCGTTTTCGAGGTGATTAACCAATAGAAGAAATGTGAAAAAACTCTTTAGCCTATCTCGACAAATACTCATGAATTATTCAGTCAACAAGTTATTTTAACAAGATACAATTTATGAAATCTTGTGAGGCCCATATATGCAATCAAATAAAGATATAATATACTGATATACAGTAATACACCAATGCAGTATCGAAACTTTATAAGTTCCTCTGTGTTGTAAGAAAATCCACTTCTATGCTACATCATGTGGAATATATTTTTCTTTGGGTAAGACATTGTCTACTACAAGATCCGACTCTTTTATAGTCTCGAACACAGTACAAGTTTTCATGTAATAAACTAACTGGAACGATGGCGTGTAATTTTTATCTGGACAACGATGTCAAACCAATTCTTAAATTGTAGCTGTAACATTTAGAAGTATGTAACGGATAACTATAAATGATTAAAATTTATTTTGATGCCCATATGTTGAATCAGATAAAGATATGATATATTGTTATACAATAATACCAATGCAGTATTGAGACTTTATAAGTTTCACTGTGTTGAAATCCAGTTGTATCCTGCAACATTTAAACATAAACATGATATATACAGGCTGGCCCAAAATGACCGAAGGGGTTTTAATTCCTTATAACTTTTTTATTATAATTTTTTTTTGTTTTCAGTATTTTGTAAAGAAGACTTGGGGAATTTAAAATGGAACAGTACACAATAATGAGGGATCCAATGTAATAACCGGGCAAGTCCGCCGAGACAAAATGTGCAGGAAACATAAAAAACGCTTCAAACTTAAGTAACTACAATTTTGCCACATTTGTCAATACTAACGTGTGCAGTTAGTCTCAGAGCACTCTCCTTTAACATTTTGTGCTTCCTAGTCAAAAAGTGCAAGAAATGTGCGCAAAAAACTGAAGGACTGCCTCGTTATTGCACAGTACTTGCAACTTAAAAAAACTAAATTAAGGAAATTAGGAAAACCAAGAAACTTTTCTTTATTTTGAGAAAACTTTATTAAATATTAAAGCTAATATGCATGACTTTTAAACAAACAAACAAAATTCCTTTATTCATCGCTGCCGAACTCTGACACTGAAGTATTATTGTCAGCTTCTAGAAAACTCTTATGGTAGTCTTCAATGTCTTGGTAGAACCAAAAGTCACACTGGGGCACGTAATTTCTAGCTAATGCCATTACGTGTTAAAATTTATTTTTTTTTAGTTTTTTTCTTTCTACGTATAATTTTTGATCATTATTTGGTAATGACGCTTTCATCAAAATTTTCTTGTTTTGTAAATCAAAGGTATAATAAATTAGATTTCCCACGCATTCACTACATTTAACCAGCGTTACCGCATCAACTTTTTGGTAATTTATTACTCGATATTTGGAGAGGGTAAACTTATAATTTATTTTTGAAGGATTTCGCACAAGAAACTGTTTTAAATGATCCTTAAAGTTCAAAAGCATATCTTGCGTTACTGCTATTACCTCAAAATTCTTGCTTATACCCTGAACGATTTTAATATAATCCCTTGGTAAATATATCTTGTCATGTTTCCTTTTCTGTATTTCTATCGCCTCAAAACTGCGATCGCTGGGCAGAAAGCTGTGGCCCGGTTCGGGATACCTATGGTATATTGATTTATATCGTCCAGTATCAACAAGAGTATGAAAAAATTGCACCAGCATATAATTTTTGTTTTGTGATGCGCAGTTATCTGAAAAAATATATAAATCTTTAACTTTTGGTCGTATATAAGTATTAAAAAAATGTAAAAGAAAACTAGCAACTTCATTCTGGCCTTTGCCTCCTAAAGTTTCGTCATACATGTAAAAATAACTCTTTCCAGTGCTACTCACATGAATACAAAAGTTGAAAACCCATAGCTGTATTTTATAAAAAACCTCTCCACTTGAAGAAACAGGCAGAGGCATATTTTGTTGGAAATCAAACGTTAATACTTCCACGGTCGGATCAGTTTTCGATAAATCGGTTTTAGTTTTCATATCAGAATAAAAACATTCAGCTTTTCTAAGGTGCACAGACTTTTCGGTTTCCAAGACTTTTCTTTCGGCGTCAGAGTCAGCAGCATTTATTTTGTTAATTAATTTGTCACACTTCTGGCAAGTATCGGATTTTGGCTTCCCAAAACTAATGTTGAAATGTTCGGCAAAATATTTTCTATAAAATTCGTATTTGACAATAGGGTTATTTTTTCGATTATCTTGACTTAACTGATATTGATTAGGCTCATATTTTTGTAAATATAAGTCATGCATTTTAGATACAGTCAATAGAGGCGACAAGTAATAGTGTTGCAAATTGTCTTTTCTGCTATAGTGTGACTTATACTTCGGAAAACTCAAAATGTGTGCTTGTATTTGGGCAATGATGGCATCAGAGATTTTGTTGGGCCTATTCCCATGCTTTCCTCTTCGATCAACAGAAGGAATGTTATTTTGACTTGACAGGTGTTTTTGCAACCGTTCCAGCCTGCTTTTACTTATCCCATGTAGAGATAAAAAAGCTTGCCGACAAATTTTTTGTTGTTCACCGGCTTGCCGAATCTAAGAATGTAATAATTTTTAAGTGGGAATATAGAGGAATGGTAAAGCTTACTTCATAATAAAAGGATGATTTTTTTCGGTTCCTTCTCCCGAGCGTGGCCTGTGTCGAACAATATCCTTCCTTTTTATGCACCCATATAAATAACAATCCTGAAGATCTTTAGAAGACATCGCATAAAAATCAGAAAATAATTTTTTGCAGTTCTCGTTTCCAATAATTTTTTCGAAGCAAAGGTGTTTACACTTGCACTTGGGTCCTATTTTGCTTCCAGGAACACAACGCCCTTTTGTGTTTGTATATGGTTTTCCTTGGGTCCTATTGGCTTTCCTGACATTTCTTTGCCACAACTTTTCACGAATTATTTTTTTCTTGGTAATCTGTGGTGTACAACGTGCGGCAGTTTGTACCTGAGCTCCAACATCGACTCCAACATCCACAGAAACTTCGTCATGAGAGGATCGGGGAAATAGTTCGTCAAAATTTAGATTATTCGCAGAAGTACCAGGCTGAGATGAGGCAGGTGCTTCACTCAAGTCATCACACTGAGAACTACAGTGTATGAGGTTACGTTGTAATCGAGTTTTTTTTTCATGTTCCGGTAAATATTCGTCGTCACCATCACTAAAATACGGGTCACTGGTGGAATTGTCACTGTCTGAGAGCATTTTTAACAAGTTTGACACTGTTTTCCACAAAAAACCGATCGCATAACACACTTTCGACCACATGCATAAGATTTGACGGTACTTTGCAATAACATGGGAAGTCCAGGACTTACCCTGTTCTTGCTCAGTATTGCTAAGCAGGATAATAGAGAATTTAATCCTCGGCAAGAATATATGAATAACACAATTTAGCGAAAAAATGGACTTGCCCGGTTATTGCATTGGACCCCTCAATTGAACAACGTGCCAAAATCGTTGACCTTTATTTCTCAAATCAACGATCCATTGCGAGATATAATTTTTTTAAAAATATTCTCCATTAATATACTGTATTTAAAATTAAAAAAATTTAATAATTAAGTCTTAAATAAGAAGTTATAATGAACTCAAACCCCTTCGGTCATTTTGGGCCACCCTGTATTTGTTTTGGTAAAACATTGCCTAGTGGAGATATCCATTTCCCGTACTTTTTAAGTAATCGTTAACTATTCGTTACTCAAACCTTGACTAATTATTTTGATTACCTTGATTACTTTGATACTTTGATTCATATATCGGTGTCCCAATAAGAATGCACAATTTAAGAAGGGCGCATTTTCGTACCGGTCGGTTGGCAACTCGTGTTTTTGGTTAGCTGCCAACTAGACATATTGCGGTTAGTGAAAATGAAACGACTTATTGTAAGTTGTCACAACTTACTTCAGGAACGGTGAAAGCTCCTTAGAAACACACTTAGAAACACGAAGATTGCGTGCAATATACGTACCAGATGCAGTAAGGGATAGTGTTGCCATTTGATTCGAGATTTTGATTTTCAAAATAAGTGATTAGTTTTGTCAAATTTTCAAAGTGTTTCTGAAGAAAATACAACTAATTTTTTTCGAGATTTTGATTTTCAAAATAAGTGATTAGTTTTGTCAAATTTCCAAAGTGTTTCTGAAGAAAATACAACTAATTTTTTAAATTCAGAATTTATATTAGTTCCTTGCACACAGAAATACGTCGAGCATCGTCATTTAAACATTTTGTAAACTATCAAAATTCTCTGCATAAAAACTAATAGCTTTCAACGATGTTCCCCATCTAGTTATTATTGGAGAGGGAGGCAGTGACAAAGATGGAAGTTTTTCCCTGTAAAGAGCTGCACTCAATGGTGCTTTTCTGAAAACTTTTTTAAAAGCGGATACAAGTCTATCAACTTCCTATCAACTTCCACAGATTTTGTGGGGAGCATGTACTATACAAGTAATATGAAGCATATTAGGATATGTTTCCTTTAATAGTCTGCCTGTTTTTTACATAAATACAGCACTGTCACTGACAAATAAAAGTATTTTTTCTTTGTACCTGTTATCCGAATGAAGCATTTGGTGCATATTCTCGTGAATCATTTTAGCTAACGTAACGTGTACAAAGTAAATCCTAATAAGCGTATTTATACTTTCGTACAGGGAATCCCCGACAGGGAATCCCTCGCAACAATATTATGATATATCATATGAGGTGATCGGGTGATTCCCCTGTTGGCCCGTTCGCGAACTACTTTAACAGTATTTTATTGAAGTATGCCGGGCGGGGAAGTCCCTTCTAAGTTACATATTATTTGGGCTGTTACGGCGTACCCAAAGTTGATTTTTGTCTTTATGTAATAAATGCCTTTAATATAATCTAGGTAAGTTCATTGTCAAGGTGCAACAGATTACGGAATGCAAACTGGCAATCCCGTACTCTGTATATTTAAAGACTACTTCCAATAATGACGCTTCATCCCTAATTTTCGTGTCTAAAATTTTAGCGTATTTTTTTTTAATTTAACAGATATTGACGTGATTCCACAAATTTGCCCATCGCTATATATTTTTTCAAAAACCGTTGATAGAATTTACAACTAATGAAGACGGCTTATTCTAAGAAGCATAATTTGGAATAGGATTACCAAAAGTACTTTTTATAAGGAAATACAAATTTAGAAAAACATGCAATTTATTTAATGACATAACATAATTTCTTCATTAAAAAAGCTGCTCAAAGAGTATAAAAACATAAAGTATTATGAAGACACTCGTACCATTCGTTACCATTGTGCAATAAAACGCCTTTTAAACTACGCTTACTTGAGTCAATACACAGGCGCCATTCTTCTTTTACATACGGCACATTTCCTAATTTTGAAATTAAGACATAACTCTTTTTCGCGATCCCGGTAAAAGCTTGATGTGACGCCAGGTGCCAGTAAATGTTTCTCACAAAGTCGGGAGGCTAACAATTCGGATGCATCATTTGGAAGGTGCAAATCTCTAATTAAATCATTTAGTTCGCTCTGGTTAAACACTTCGGGCTCTCTGAAATCTGGTGTGAAATCTGAGTCATCTGGGTCGCAATTAGATTCCTCTGATTCTGACGATATGACGTTTTCTAGTGCTTTTGGGGCGGTAGCTATCGATACATCTGGTCCATGAGGAACTGGTCGAATAGCAGAGTCAAGATTGGGATACACAATTTGTTTCTTATTTTTTCTGTTGAATCCTTGAACGTTACACGAACAAAAATAACAATCATCACTGTGATTTCTAGGCTCTCGCCATACCATAGGAACACCAAAGCTTAAACATTTCTTCCTACCTTTTTGCCAGTTTCTTAATGCTTCAACGCAAACGGAACAAACAGTATGAGGAGCCCAGGACTTGTCTTGGTCGCCAATTTTTACAACAAAATAAGCGTGGTATACATTTTTCACAAACGAAGTTATAGTTTGCCTCTGCTTTACTACGACATAACTACCACAGATACAACAAAAGTTATTCGGATTGTTCACACAATGTCTTCTTTTCATATTTATACGTTCTAGAACACTTAAAATACGCAACAACGAAGACAACAAGCGCGCGGACACAGTAGCACGACGCCTAACACAACCAAACTGCACATAAGCAGGTTTCAACGTTGTATTGACGCTTCTGCGCCGACTCTGTTGCTTTGCCGAGAAATCTAATATTAACCAGTGTTGCCAAATCACATTTAATTTCATAAAAATCAATTCATTTAAAAATCATGCCTAACATGGAACAAACATATTCTTGTCATAGGTATGTATATTAATAAATTAACATTTTTAAGATATAGAGCGCTATAAAAAAAATTTACGTGACAGAGCAAAAATTTAGCGTTTTTTGGAATAAGGGCCCCCAAACATATACAAATTAGCAAACAGCTTTCAAACATCAAAATCACTGTAGACCTGTGTAATTAAAATGTGACGATTGTAATGATGTTGACAACCGTGAGACTTTACAAACCTACCTGTCACTGCAATACAAATACAAACCAGAGTTCCAACCGATATAAATTACACATGTTTATTCCCATCAATTTCAACAGGAATTTTGTAGAGAAAAAAACTCCGATGAGGATATACAGATATATTTATGTATAACGGAATAGACGGAATGCCAGATGACGTGGTCTAAAAAAAGACAATTAAAAATTACACGGCAATATATCGAAACATCCATCTGACGTAATACACTTACCTAATTACATATTATGACTGGCTGTTAGGGAGATGTAGATGTAATCTGAATACGTGAATAGAAAAGCACACGAAATTCAGATCATTTATGCAGATATTTGTCAATATGGAAGGAATCAATATAACAAGACGATTGAATAGTGAAACAATTAAATAAATGGTGTAATAGACATAGTTATTAAATAGGTAACACTTACCTGTTATAATTTGGATGTTTTTACATCATATATCTACATACGTATATAAAAAAGGGAATGTTCATATGTATGTCTGTTATAGACTAAAAAATGACTGAATCGATTTATGCAAAATGATCCGCGTTGAACGGATTAAGTCGTAAAATATAAACAATGAATTTTGCGATCCTATTTACTTGCGTAATTATAAAATTCAGATTTACAGAATGTGCAGCCAATTTAATTTATTATAAGTAGATAAATTTCAAATAAGCTGATCATGTTTGCCGGTGATTATTTTTGAATTAAGTACATATTTGCAAATAAATACAAAACTGTAACATAGACAAATACGATACGCAACCGCGACTTAAAATATAATTTGATTTGATAAGACCAAGGGATTTTTAATTAGTTAATTGACGAAGGAGATACTTGTTGAAACTTCATTATAACGCTAAGAAATAAGTAATTAAACTTCTAGTTTCAACAATTCTTTTATTGTAAATACCACTACAATATTGTTTCGCAATACAATGACTTCATCAGGTGGATGAAATACTGAATATGTACAATACAAGTTTGAATATTTATGTGAAAATTATATGGGAAATGGTGGTGGAAAAATTTTTACAATCTTAAATTTAGTAGAGGGGAGTTGTTTAAACCTAGTTGGTCATTTAAATCTAATCCTAAACTATTGTATCTATTAATTTCTAAGTTTTCTAACAGGTTAAGTTTTTTACTTTTTTCTTGAATGTGTAAAATTTTGAAATCTATATTAAATCTATGATTGATATCTATACAATGACTTGCGAAAGTTGAATCTGTTTTCTTTTCTTTATGGCTTCTCTCGTGTTCTTTCATCCTAATTTTGAATGTCCTCCCCGTTTGTCCTATGTATACCTTATTACAATCTTCGCATGTTAACTTATATACACCAGAGTTTGATTCTTTGTCTATTTTATCTTTGTTGTTTTTAATAATGTTCTGTATAGTATTGTCTGTTTTAAATGATATATGTTCGTTATTAAGTTTTTTAATGAAAGTACCAATTTTTTCCGAAATTTTTCCTAAGTAAGTGATTGATAGGAATTAATTATCTTCTATTTTAATTTTGGATAAACTAAGGAAAGGGTTTTAGATTTTTGTTGGCTATTTAGGATGTTATTGACAATATTTATAGAGTAACCATTCTTTAATGCTATTGTGTATATTCTATTTAGTTCAAGGTCGAAATTACTTTTACTCATAGGTACATGAATTACATAATCTATATACCATTAATTGGTATGCTGATAATTTGTGTGTTATAGGATGAAAAGAATTAGCGTGTATTGTGGTATCTGTATGTGTTGGTTTATGGTATATAGCGAACTCGTGTTTATTAGTTTTGTTTGATATGGTTAAATCTAGAAAATTAATGCTTTTATTATTTATTTCTGTTTCTATAGTAAAATTTATTTTGGGGTGAATAGTGTTGATAGAATTATGTAAAGTTTTTAATTGTCTATCTGAACCGTTAAAGCAAATTAATATGTCATCAACATACCTAAACCAATATACACAATTATCAAACAAGGGATGTGTACTAATTATAGTTTCTAAATTATTCATGAAAATTTCCGCTAATAAGGGGCTTAGTGGGTTTCCCATTGCTACTATAGAAACTATAAAAACTATAGAATCAGAAATAAATAAAAGCATTAATTTTCTAGATTTAAGCATATCACACAAAACTAATAAACACGAGTTCGCTATATACCATAAACCAACACATACAGATACCACAATACACGCTGTTTCTGTTCATCCTATAACACCCAAATTATCAGCATACCAATCAATGGTATATAGATTAATTCATGTACCTATGAGTAAAAGTAATTTCGACCTTGAACTAAATAGAATATACACAATAGCATTAAACAATGGTTACTCTATAAATATTGTCAATAACATCCTAAATAGCCAACAAAAATCTAAAACCCTTTCCTTAGTCTATCCAAAATTAAAATACAAGATAATTAATTCCTATAATTCAATCACTTACTTAGGAAAAATTTCGGAAAAAATTGGTACTTTCATTAAAAAACTTAATAACGAACATATATCATTTAAAACAGACAATACTATACAGAACATTATTAAAAACATCAAAGATAAAATAGACAAAGAATCAAACTCTGGTGTATATAAGTTAACATGCGAAGATTGTAATAAGGTATACATAGGACAAACGGGGAGGACATTCAAAATTAGGATGAAAGAACACGAGAGAAGCCATATAGAAAAGAAAACAGATTCAACTTTCGCAAGTCATTGTATAGATATCAATCATAGATTTAATATAGATTTCAAAATTTTACACATTCAAGAAAAAAGTAAAAAACTTAACCTGTTAGAAAACTTAGAAATTAATAGATACAATAGTTTAGGATTAGCTTTAAATGACCAACTAGATTTAAACAACTTCCCTCTACTAAATTTAAGATTGTAAAATTTTTCCACCACCATTTCCCCTATAATTTTCACATAAATATTGAAACTTGTATTGTACATATTCAGTACCTATTTCATCCACCTGATGAAGCCATTGTATGGCGAAACAATATTGTAGTGGTATTTACAATAAAAGAATTTTTGAAACTAGAAGTTAGATTTTTAATTGATTATTTTTAGCTAACATTTCGTCACCCAATTAGTGTGCTTCCTCAAGGTAAAGTAGCGGTAATTAAATTGCACCCAATACAACATATTATGTCTGCTATCGTAAAAATACTATTGTATGATAAAAAATCTTTGGATAGCTATTGGCGTGAAATTTAAGAGATATCTATGAAATTATTTATTTCAATTAGTTTTACCATTTACTTGACAACTTTCATGTCCAGCTGGTTATAAAATATACATAAAATGCAACTAATTATCATAACCTAAAATCTACTTTATTTTTTACTTATGTGTACTTCAAAGTACAGAAGTAAATAATTCTATATATGGTTTTGAGACTTCATGGCTATCGCGATACAAAGACTTTTTGATCATATATTATACATATTAACATCCCAGAATATTTCATTATGAAACAGATATGTAAATAAATTTACATATCTGTAACTGTATACTTGGACATTTTTGTATATCCCAGAATATACAAAAAAAAACAAATTTAAACACTATTCCGAGATAGAGAAAATATGGTATATATATACTACGATACCTTGCATTGTATGATCTTTTTGTTACTTAATTTTTTTAATTAATTTAATTAAAATGAATAAAAATAATTATTAAAACCGAAATACCCGAAGAAACACAAACCAAGACTTAGAATTTATCAAACGGTCAAATAATGCAATAAATTTACATCAAAAAAACAGTACAATGAAAAAAATGTACACACGTTCGATATATGTAAAAATTTTATTAAATAAAAAAAGTCTGTCAGAAGTGGGATTCGAACCCACGCCCTCAGAGAGGACCAGAACGCTCACAACCCGTATGCCGGGCAAGGGTAACCTTGAGTCTGGCGCCTTAGACCGCTCGGCCATCCTGACAGTTGTAGTAAAAGTACTTATAATTGAAACATCTAATACAAGTTTTAAAAAATATTTATATGTAATTTTTACTGCATAAGTGTGTACGTAAATTATATTTTATCTCTTTCTAACGCGCTGTAATACTATCGCGTTTGTGATAAAGGAATCTTATACCTAAAAAATATTTGGTCATATGACTGCAAAGAAACACTTTATGATGAACTATATAATACATTAAAACACAAGTTTCATAGGAATCATTTTGTCGCTCGAGTTTATGTTTAGAAATGCGTCAAAAGGCCTTGTGAAACGTTTTTTTATATTATTTTTTTTTATTTTGCTTTTTTTTACATTAATAAGTTGAAATTATTTAATTTGAAAGTTCCAAGTTTTATTTTTATGTAAAATATGTAGTTGGTCACATTGATATTTATTTAAAAATTTAAATATTGCTATCCGCGATATATTATTTAATAATTTTCGTTAACATTACTTGATATTTTATTTAAAAATATAAACATGAGTGATATAGAAACTAATATATCTTATTGTCAATTGTATACAATGTACGTAGGTTGTTTGTGCAACATAATTTTAAATTTAACAAATAAAAATTTATTAAAACCAATTTTCACAAAATCATTTTACCTTTTTCTTCTCCTCCGTCTTCTAAATAAAGATTTTGGTTTTTTTGCTTTTTGGAAGGGTGCAAATGATATGGAGAACATAATTATTTTTTTAAGTTTTTCGTATGTCATCCATGTTTATATAAAATATTCTAACGCTAAGAAATAAGTAATTAAACTTCTTGTTTCAAAAATTCTTTTATTGTAAATACCACTACAATATTGTTTCGCCATACAATGGCTTCATCAGGTGGATGAAATACTGTAGTGTAGCGAAATATTGTAGTGTATTTACAATAAAAGAATTTTTGAAACTTGAAGTTTAATTACTTATTTCTTAGCGTTATAATGAAGTTTCAACAAGTATCTCCTTCGTCAATTAACTATTTAAAATATTCTAACTTAAAAAGATGAATATAAAGCGAATAACCACGCAAGTTAAATCTCGTTGTTACCAAATTGAAAAGCTTCTTCATTTGTTAGTCACTCAGAACATCTTTACATATATTGTTTTGTATTTTACTGATATTAAGAATTAAAGAAATTTAATAATGATTTAAGAAAACAGATCAATTAATTCCATTACCCATGCTTAAATATTGGCGTGTAATATTCCCAGGTTGGTTGCATAAGTATATGTATACAGAAATATATTACTAGAAGTATAATTCGAGATATCACACAATGGCACATTTCAGATATATAAATTTTAATATATTTCATTACAAGTAATAATTCCCAAGGTTACAATAGTGTCTTAAAAATCTAATCTTAACTAATACATAATAAAATATCATTACTAATTAAGTATTAGCAGGTGTCATAAACATAAGTATGTAGTTCCGGATGGTCCCTTGTTAGAGTAATAAAATTTATTTTTCTCAAGCCCCTTATAGTAAGCATACCATTAATACATTGCTTCTATGGACGTAAGTTGATTCTCACGTGCTCTATTAATTTATATTTATGGTAATATTACAGTTTGTACAATTACTAACATTATTAACAACATTAGGTGATTTATTTACATTTTTTGATAAGTCAATGTTATTATCACCGACTTTATCAGCAATACTTAATTCCGTGTATCTAATATTAAATTCAGAGGTTGTTCACCGTTACCGTTTATGATAATTACATTTAATTTTGGAGGATTTTATTGACAAGCGAGTGGGAAAAATGTTATCAGCAATTTGGGAGGTAACATTTACCAGTCTCGAACTCTACTTCAAGTCCTCGGGCAAGCTCTCGGATGCAAACTAGTCGACTGGTAAATCTTACTTACCTCCTTTATTATTTCAATAACTTATACATATCTAGGAATCGTGATCTTAGGAATGGAAATACAGATTAAGCCCTTCATACACTATAACCCAAGGTAATAAAACAAGCGGTCTGATGTATAAAGCAATAAATAAATTTGGAAACAGACGCCGATTATTAACAACTAAAGGTCGGATTATATGCAAAAGAAAATACTGAAAATATGCGCATAAATATGCGGATGTTTTAGCCTAAATATGCACTTATGAAAAAAATGCAGGTAAAAAAATACGAGGAATATTAGAAAATGAAATACTGCAGAGAAAAATATTCTATTATGTTTACTACAAGTTTATTTAGAACATTTTACAACATAATTAAATATGAAAACAATTTACAATCACGTATTTCTCAAAGTTTTCAACAGAAGAATTGTGACGCTTGTCTGAAAACATGTATTTATATATTGAAAAGGTTCGTTCTACGTCGACGCTTGTTATAGGAGCATATTTAAAATTAGAAATATCATCTATTGTCAACTCAATATTTTCTACTGAATCACCAGTAGATAAGCTATGGGGGTTCTAAAACAAAATCCCATGTATTTTCTTATGGAGGTTCATTTTGAATTTTTGAGGGTGAAACGTCAAATGCGCATGCGCCAACCCCTGATTCTCATTATGCATACCCAACTCCTACAATATATTCCCTTATGGTGGAGAAGATAAGAAATTATAATTTTATGTGGGGGGTTTTGCATAGGGGTGAGTTAGGTGACCATAAACTCATGATGGTTTGAAGAGGTCCGCAAGGGGGGCACCAGGAGTCTGCATTGGTGCGTAAGGGGATGCCAGGTTTGCAAGGAGGTCCCCGAGATCTGCATGGGGGGCACCAGGAGTCTTTATAGAGGTGCAAACGGTTGCCAGGTTGTGGTGTGTTGAAAATAACGTCAAAACAGCTCTAACTTCAAGGGGTAGCGAGATACCGCCCTTACTTAGGGATGACTCATGTTCGGTTATAGTTTCATACGTGACCACCGCGAGACCTCGAGGGCGCTTTGTCAGATGTTATGATTAATGAATTGCGTATGTAAAATAGTAAAGCTATCACGTGATTATTATTATCTAATTAAATGAATATAATATATAGCGGAGGATATGTGTATGAGAGTCATTCAGTCAGTGTCCATCGTTGAGTTAAGATGCAATCTGTTCAAGGACTATTCCACTCCTTCTTTAACATCAAAACATGACTTTTCAAATTTGTTTATTATTTCAACGCTCTCAATTAGCGACATAAATTGCTTTTCCAGCTGCAATATAGAAGTGGACATAAAGCTGTAATTGGCTTTAATAAACGCCAACTGTTGAGGTATTTCTTTACTCGAATATACCTTTTGGGCGTCTATCACAGATTGTGCATCCCTATCAAGATCCATAACAATTGTCTTTATTCCTTCATACTAATTTGCTTGAAAAATAGCAGCCTCCAACCACGTTCCCCATCGTGTGATTACTGGTTGAGGAGAAAGCGGAACACCGGGTAGATGTTGTTGGTAAAACTGAACTCGTAATGGGATCTTTAAAAATACTTTCTTAGCACTACTGATTGAAGTATTTACTAAGGGAAAATGGTTTCTGACTTCTTCTGCAACACGATTTAGTCCGTGCGCCAAGCAAGTGGTGGGAATTAAATTTGGGTAAAAGATTTTCCAGTTGAAAGCTGCCTTCACCATGTATGGTGCAGCATCCGTCAAAAAAAAATATAATTTTCTTTGTTGGAATCGATTCTGGTAAGAAAAAAGTTCCTTTATAAACCTTGTTATTGTCAAATTATTTGCCTTTTCCAACTGTTTGGATGAAATTAAATAAGATTTTGCTGGAACCGATACGTTAAGGATCATTAAATGAACTATATATCGGCCCACACTGTCAGTAGTTTCATCTACGTATATATAAAGATAATTGTTTGCAACAACCTTCTTAATGCTATTCAATGTTTCTTCATAGATACAGCGAATATAATTTTTCTTAACGTGCTCTTGTAGGGAATATTATATTTGCTGATGTACTTTTGCAAAAATAACTTGACATTTAAATTGTAACATTTGACACAAATCTTCATTAAATTGTTCTTGTTCCGAATTTTTGGAAGTTGATGGCAAACATTGCGGTAATGTTTGCTGACTGTTCTTCGCCAATTCATCTTTGTTAATTTTACAGCATGAGATGGAGTTTTCATATGTTGGTCGACTTGGAACTTTCTCTCACTTGTAATCTGCAAAAAAAAAATCACATCATCGGTTGCTTACTTATAAAATAAATGTTAGTAAAATATAAAGGAATAATTAAAAACTTAATTAATTAATTAATAAAAGGAAATAAACTTAAAATTTTACTCACAATCTTGCAGCATGCTACGCAAAACACTTTTTCTCCATCCATACGCAATTCTGAACAAGATGCAATCCATCGAGGCACAGTCGCTATTTTCGGCATTTTTGCTATTATATATCACAACTCACAAGTTTACACTTCGAAAAGCCAACGTAAAATGACGTTTAAAATAAAATTACTTTCGAATATGGGAATAGTTTTCTGGTAAAATGTATTTTTGTATTTATTTAGAGGTTTCAAGGTATTAGCTTTTCCTGGAATTTTGTCTCGGCCTGGATGTACAGGAAGAGCATTAATAAATTCTTGGAGACGCTTATCGGAAAGTAATGGTAAGAGACTTAATAACATGCTATTTTTAATTTAAAGAGGGCTGTTTAATTTTTGTTTGTTTGTTACATCCACGACATATTTTCAGTAATGCCTATAATAAATTTGAGTTAGTAAATAAATAAAACTCGGATACTTAAAATATGCAAAAATGCTGTATTACTAGAAAATATGCAAATAATATACAAAATGCATATATTATGCATATATGCAAATTTATGCAAACTGCATATAATCTGGCCTTTATTAATAACCATAGGTAATAAAACGAGTGCTCTAAATTATAAAGTAGGTAATAAATAGATTTGCAGATGTAAAGAATTCTTAGAACTTAAAGAAAGTTTTACAATTTAAATGTGCTAATAAAAGTATGTTATACAGTGGTTTAAACTCGAAAATGAACGTTAATATTTATAAAGTTGAAAATGTTTATGTTTGCATTCTACATCCTAGATTTACTTATATTTAACAATAAAAAATGTTTGAAATTAAAATATTATAAAAGATATTAAAACAAAAAGCTATTCTATAGAACATTGAGAAATATGAGAAATCCAAATAGAGAAAGGATCAATCAAATAAAAGACCAACATGGAAATATTTTAACAGATGAAGACAAAATTATTGAACGATGGCAAGAATATTTTACTGAGTTATTAAATAGCGAAAATACAGTAATAGAAAATAAAAAGGAAAATGTATGTGAAAGTATAAACGGAGTACAGGAAACTGGAATACAACTGGACGAACTAGAGGAAGCGATAAGTAAACTTAAAATAGGTAAAGCATCAGGATGTGATCAAATAGATACAGAATTACTAAAATACCTTGGTCCAGATGGGAAGAGAGAACTGCTGGAAATACTAAATATTGTATGGAAAACTAAAATAATACCACAGGAATGGAATATAGCTACAATCTTACCTATATATAAAAAAGGAGATACAAGGGTCTGCGATAATTATAGAGGAATTTCTCTACTGTGCTCGGGACTGAAAGTTTACGAGATTATCATAGAAAATAAACTTCGAAAGGCGATAGAACCAAAGCTAGCAGACGCACAAAGTGGATTCAGACCAGCACACAGCGTACAAGACCACAATTTTACTTTACAACAAATAACAGAAAAAGCACTAGTTAAAAATGAACAAATTTTTTTAGCTTTTTTAGACATGAAAAAAGCATTTGATATGGTTGACAGAGAAGGAATTTGGCGGAGTTTAAAGAACAAGAATGTAGAAGAAGAACTTTTGAAGGTAGTACAAAGTTTATATGAACATACAATTAACCAAGTAAGAACAAGAAATAAAACCTCAAAAACTTTTAGAAACAAGGATGGAGTGAGACAGGGGGGAGTACTGAGCCCATTGCTGTTTATAAGTGTGATGGATGAAGTCATAAAAGCCAGTTGGACAAAAGCAAGAAAGTATATTGCAGGGTACAGAAATATGCAAGCAGTAAGAGTAGAAGCATGTGTATTCGCGGACGATATAGTGCTTATAGCAGAAACAGAGAAAGACTTAGAGAAGAACATAACAATCTGGACAGAAGAATTAAAAGCATACAATCTAAGAATAAACACTGAGAAAACTAAAGTGATGGCAGTAACAAATAATACAGCGAACATTAACATTGAAGGATATAGAATCGGACAAGTAGACGTTTTTAAGTATTTAGGGATAAACTTAAATAGTAAAGAAGATGGGATAAGCGCCAGAATAAATTCGGCAACCAGATTGTACTATGCACTCTACAAAAACTTTTTGAATAAAAAAGAGATAACAACAAGAACAAAAATGACTGTGTATCAAGCAGTATACTTACCAGTCTTAACCTATGGAGCAGAAAATTGGATACTTGATGAAAGACAAACAAAACGATTACAAGCCAGTGAAATGAAGTATCTGAGGAAAACATTAGGCGTTAAAAGAACAGACAAAAAAAGAAACGATGACATTAGACAGATGCTGACAACAAAATCATTAAGAACTAAAGTAGAAGAAAAGAAACTGAAATGGTGGGGACACTTGATCAGAATGAATGAAACTAGACAGGTGAAGCGGGTATGGGAGGCAAGGAAAATTGGGAAAAATCGGAGAGGACGACCCAGAAAAACGTGGAACAGCAGTATGGATGAACTTCTGAGAAAAAGAGGAAAAACATGGAACGAGGCGAAGGACCTTGCCAGAAACAAAAAAGAGTGGCGTGAATTTGTAGAACGAAATTAAGAGAACTTTACACCTCGACACCTTAGGGTATAAGAGATCTTTGATTATGTATGTATGTATGTAAAAGATATTAAATGTATCTTCAACAGTCTTAAAGCAATAAAATTTCAAAATTTCGACATAAAAAAAACACTGAACTACATTTATCTAATCAAGACGGTACATATACAGAATGTTTATTACGACATCTGCATTATTATGCGTGAATTAACTAAAGCAAAAATTAAAAAATAAATTCAACTCAAGTGTAATATCCAACAAACGAAGCTATAATTTATGTACACCTGCTTATTGAGCAGCTCACGTTACGTTAGTTGCAATGATCCATGACGGCATGTTTGTTCTAAAGGTACAACCAAATCCAAAAAATTATAAGTATCTCGCAGTTAAATTTAATAGACTGTCACAAATTATCGTTCTGTAAAATTTATGTCCAACTAACAACCGTTTTGGGCATTGCCACTTGTACAAAAGCAGTAATCTTAGCTTCTGTAACATAAAAATTATTATTGGTAAACACCATTTGTGGATGTAAATCCATTTCTAGCAGTTATTTGACCAGTTTTGGAGCACGAAACGTAAAGACAAACATTTACAATGCAAATTAGGGACGTGATTTATAGCCTTGTGCGGATACGATGTAAGATTAGTATCAAATCATTCCGATACGTGAAGAGATATGTAGCGCAGGTATTATTAAAATTCGTATTAAAATCTTATACTCGGATTACCCTGTTTTCGTATTGGGAATGTGCTATGATTTAAACACTGGATTAAGATACCTTAGGTTAATAAATATTTCCGCTTCCTAACAATAGTAAAAGCTAATTGATTGTACTGTCGACTCTAAGTGAAATATTTTAAATAATAGATTAATTAAAACATACTTGGATAGTTTCACAATTTATATTTATTTATACATCTCTATGTATACCGCCTAATTCTGAGCAAACGCAACGATCCGAATGTATGAATATTTCTCCCGCTTCGAATACAAATCCCCTGAACGCGTTTAGCCAATCACAAAACAGTCTGTCGCGCAACCAATTGGCAATTAATGTCACAAATTAGTGTCACCACTGTCACCCTATACGGAGTCTCTTAAGCGTTTGAATAGTGATAATGCCGCGTTATACACTAGAAGAGAAAGCCGAAATGATGAAATGGTACCACGCTGATAATTCTTATCAAAGAATATGTGACTTATTTGCCGGAGTTCCTAATGATACGTTCATTTTAGTATGCGCTGCAATAGAACTAAATTCAAATTTGACACATAGCGATATTTCCAACGATTTAGGCATATGCTGCTCTTCCGTTAACCGCATACTAAAATTAAATGGTTTTCGTAATTATAAATATTCCAAACATGATCAATTATTTTACGGTGATGAGTTTAAACGTATGAATTTCCGTTATTATATAATTAATTTCTCATTATGAACAATTTATTTTATTATCTTTAAGAGTAAATTTTTCTTTACATTACTAGAATTTAATTTAGTTTTTATTTATTTCTGAAGTTTATTTAGTTTACTATGAATAGTTTTTGTTACCTTTATTATTAAAATTTAATTTATTAAATCTCTTGATGCCTTATTTGCAAATTTCTTAACCGCTTATTAATAATTTTATTACGCTTTGTGTGACCATCGTCAGTATAACGTATTGCAATTTATTTATTATAAAATCATTACAATAACACAAGACTAAACAATTTATAGTCCTTTAATAGTAATTTGGTAATCAGATAATTTTTCTTACGCGGCTCCATAATATGTAAGTATGTATGACATATGACATCGATGTTGACACGCCTACAGCATTCAGGGGAATTCTATTTGGAGCGGGAGAAATATTCATACATTCGCATCGTTGCGTTTGCTCAGAATTAGGCGGTATTTCGGCTACTGGCATCATCAGGAGATTACAAAAGTATGAGAACAATGTTTAATGTGAGCTTAAAATTAGGAAGTAAACAAAACAATGCAACTATAAGCTTGCATATTTTAAAGGTCCGAAAAAATACTCTAAAAAATTGTCAAAATATACATGTGAATATGCATTTAGTCATTTAAATATACCGGGTGCGGCAATAGTGTGTCGGCGGAGCTTAGCACGAAAACTTATAAAGTTGTAGCAATGAAATTTTACGTACACATGTAGTATGCTACAGTACATTCTCTATTTTTATTTATATATTTACAGACTGTTCCAAATTTCCGCAACCACTTTCAATTCTTTTTTAAATATATTGCTATACTTTCTTGTTATTATGATGCCACCCAAATTATCTTTGCAATGATAAATGACAATGTGCACTTACAACTGTTAGTTTTGGTTTTATTGCAAATTTTGTTAAAATCTTGACAGTTGCAGCGTCTAATATTTTAAGTCTTAGCCTGAAAATGGGTGCAGTGCCTCACGTAACTCTTTTGTTACCAATTTATGGAGTAACACTTTATATGTTTTGAGGGTGAACAACGTGACAACATATACAGGGTGTTAAATATGTCGTGCCAAAGTTATCGAAGTTTAAAGGCTATTTTCTCTTTTTTTTTAAATTGAACCTATAATTTTTTTATTAGTCAGCAAATTCCTTGTAAAATTGCCGTTAAAATGGTACCAATAACATAGTACTTATTTCTAGTATTTTCGAAGTTATAACCCTTTAGTGGGATATACCTATGTTTATAATATTCAATATGCGGTGCTGCATCTAATAGTTGGTTGGTCGGCCATGAAATGATATTAAGCAAAAATTGCTGTGTAACCAAACGTCAAATATCTACTTAAAATTTCCGTATAGTGTTTTTCTGTAATTCCTCTTTGCTGTAATCGTGTTTAATTGTTATAATTTTAGTTCGGCTAGTTAATTATCAATTTCCGTTTGTTCGTAATTAGTTGTTATCTTGTTGTCAGTTATATCGTTTTGTTGTATTATTTTTTATTTACATGCCGTAATAGTTTATTGTTGTGTTTCTTTAGAATGAATTTTTCGAAAGAGGAGCTAATAGACATGATATTTATTATTGGCGCTAGCAATAGAAATCCACTTTTAGCATCAAGAACATATGCTATGGAGTATCCTCACCGAAGAGCACCAGATATTGACGTTTGAAAATTTGTTCACAAGGTTTCTTCGGACGGGTTCAGTGAATTACGTCAAACATGAAAGAAGTAAGACTATGGTTACAGAAGATAATGAAGTGACAGTCGTCCAGTCCGTTGTGGAAAATCCGCGCGTATCTACAAGAATAATTTCGAAAAAACGCGGGATAGAAGTCACTGCTGTAAGAAGGATTTTAAAAAAACACTTACAAAATTCAAAATCATCAAGGCTTATTTAGAAACGGATTTTGAAAGGAGATTTGTTTACTGTAAATGGCTACTTTTCCAATTACGACAAGATCTAACTTTCCTAGATCATGTGCTTTTCACATATGAAGCAACATTTGCTAATTGTGGAATAACAAAAAGAAAAACTTCTCATTATTATGACACTAGAAACCCTCTTTTGTGCAACCCATTTTATACGAACAAAAATGGAGTGTTAACACCTGGGTAGGCATCATAGGAAATACTATTATAGGTCCATTATTTTTTAATACCACTTTAAATTGTGAAATCTACACAAATTTTCTACAAAATAATTTACCATTGCTGTTAGAAAGCTTACCAGATAACGTCATAAGGAGATTATGGTACCAACATGATGGTGCACCTGCACATTACGGTGCTGCTGCAAGAGCACATTTAGATAGGGTATTCACCAATAGGATTATTAGATGCGCCGCATATTGAATATTATAAACATAGGTATATCTCGAGTTATAATTTAGAAAATACTATAAATAAGTACTATGTTATTGGTACCATTTTAACGGCAATTTTACAAAGAATTTTCTGACTAATAAAAAAATTATAGGTTCAATTTAAAAAAAAAGAGAAAATAACCTTTAGACTTCGATAACTTTGGCACGACATATTTAAAACCTTGTATATGTTGTCACGTTGTTCACCCTCAAAATATATAACGTGTTAGTGTATAAATTGGTAACAAAAGAGTTACGTGAGGCACTGCACCCATTTTCAGGCTAAGACGCTGCAACTGTCAAGATTTTAACAAAATTTGCAATAAAACCAAAACTAAGAGTTGTACTCGTAAGTGCACATTGTCATATATCATTGCAAAGATAATTTGGGTGGCTATCATCTTAATAACAAGAAAGTATAGCAATCTATAGAAAAAAGTTGAAAGTGGTTACGGAAATTTTGAACACCCTGTAAATATATAAATAAATAAAAATAGAAAATGCACTGTAGCATACCACATGTGTGCGTAAAATTTCATTGCTACATTAAGAGTTTTCATGCTAAGCTCCGCCGACACACTATTGCCGCACCCGGTATATATATTGCATATGTGCCACAATGCTAGTAGGTTGTATCCCGATCCATTCTGAAAGAAATAGTTATCTTCATTTTTATTTTTATTTAGGTTTTTGTCTCAGTCTTAGTTTTTGTGTCTATAATTTAGTTATTTTTCTTTTTTTTTTCCTTATTTAGAGCTGTTGGTGAAATAAATGTTATTATTATTAATATTATTATTGTTATTTAGTTTAGTTGATATTTTGAATATTTTTTTAGATCTTAATTTTTTTTTTTTGCTCTTTTTTCCATAAATTAATTGTAATTCCTATGTTCTCCACTACTGATTGTAATTTTTTACTAGTTCGTCCTGTTATTGGAACTTGTTCTGTTGGACAATAGCTTACTATTATTATTACTATTAAATTTAATTCCCAGATCAATATAAATAAGCAAATCAAGTTCGCTTACTAAAGCACGATTTATTTAATACTACTCTGGCTATTAAATTAAGGAAAAGCTCGCATCTTAGATGTGTTTACGTTTCATTAAGCCCTCGCCACAGGAGGTGCTATTAAATTACATACGTACTATTTAATCGAATTAAAATAAAATGGAACGAACTATACATTTGTCAGTACATTGTTAATCGAAGTAGAACGTGTAAAAAAATATCCACTTTATAATTCTCACCTTAAAAATATTCCGTCGACGCCGTAGAAATTTATTCCTCTTGATAACCCAACATGTTTCTACAATTAACTCACTCCTTCCGATCTGATTATGTAAGGTGTTTATTTCTTGGAATATCGAAACACGCCCATACTAATTGTAAATAAATTACTCAATAAATTTCTGTAGAATGAAGCAAGTTTAAGCTAACGGGAGCGTCTACAAAAAACAAATATTTCTCAAATATTATTTTATAATTTTTCAATCAGTATAATCTCGTCGTTATACTTACAAGCCCCAAGTAATTTATACAAATCTAAGTGATTTTCACACACAAATTTCCTAAATAATTTGCATAGTAATACCACGCAACGTAATTTATTTTATATATAACTATAAGGTGTAGACATATTTACTCCATAAATTACGCACACATATATATAACACTACCAATATTGTAGCTACAGATTAGATTTAGGATCGCCTCTGAAAACATTTTGACTGTTCATTTGTTAATTTATTGAATTGTATTGTGTCAGAGGTAATATTCATAAATCCTACTCCTGTCGCCTAAACAACGAAAAAAATTCTTTCGAAATGTTCTTATTATTCAATTTGGTTAAGGCAGAATGTGTATATGGCATGAAATGTAAATTTATTAAAATGAGGTCTAGTATAACGGCATTCTTTTGCTGTTACACAGTATATAGGTTCAATAAAATAATTATTTTAATTATTAGTAATCCAAATAGAGATTCTAAAGGTTTATCTAATGTTTTGTATAATACAACTGGATTCAGGTGCGTAAAGTTGAAACAACGATCAACATGTTTATATCATTGGCAATTAAAAATTATATAACTAATAACACAGGCCTGCATTTTTCAACACTTTGAAAGTTGATTTAAAAATTTTAACTGTTTTCTAGTAATTGGGTAGCGCTGATTTCAAATCTGCTTTTATTTTTTTGTATCACGTAAGGTTATTTTTCAAACCAGTAAAATCAAAAAATATAGAAAAAACACGATTTATTTCATTTATAATCTAGTTTTATATTATATTAAAAAAAATACAAAAATATACACATAGAAACTATTAGAAATAGTTATTTATTCTTTATGCATCTTAAAAAAACGTTTTCGTTTTTCACAAAAGGTTCGTTTGGTTGTTTTTCTGTCATATTCAGCTAAAGGAAGATCTCTTCTCAATGTCCAACAGTAATCGGCCATCATTTTTGTGTCCCAGCGCCCTTGGTATCTTTTTTTCCATCTCTTTAATATCCTGGTGAAATCTTTCTCCTTGCTTTTCACTCACGTCCCCAAGGTTTTCTGGGAAATAGTCCAAATGGGAATGTAAAAAGTGAATTTTTATGCTCATATTGCAACCAAGAATCCTGAATTTTTCCAGCATATTTTCAACGATCTCAACATAGTTTGTGTCTTTATAATTCCCTAGAAATTTATGTACAACTTCGTTAAAAGCATGTCATGCATGTTTTCCTTATCTTCCATCACATTTTCAAATTTTTGATCTTTCACCAAGCTCCTAATCTGCGGGCCTAGAAAAGATTCCCTCCTTTAATTTTGCCTCTGACAGAGTCGGAAATGTTTTACACAAATATTTAAAGCAATTTCCTTCTTTGTTTAATGCCTTAACAAATTGTTACATAAGTCCAAGTTTTATGTGAAGCGGTGGAAGTAACACTTTTTGAGGGTCAATAAGACTTTCGCGAATTACATTTTTGGTTCCAGGTGTTAGTGTCACCCTTTGTGGCCAGTCTCTTTTTATCCAATGCTGTTCTCGATTTCTGCCATCCCACTCGCACAGGAAACATGGAGATTTAGTATATCGAGACTGCTGACTCAAGAGAAGGCCTAAAATTTTTAAATCTCCACACACTTCCCAGTTGTGATTTTCCTATTGTATTCTTAAAAGTAATTCCTGTAAATTTTCATAGTTTTCTTTTAAATTAACAAAATGGCCGACCGGAACAGAAGCAAAAACATTGCCATTATGTAAAAGAACAGCTTTAAGGCTCCTTTTTGAAGAGTCGATGAAAAGTCACCAGTCAGAAGGTGTGTACTCAGGAGCTCCGAAGAAAGTAAGTAGATCAGCAATTGCTTGGCGGTATACGAGTGGTCCGTTTTGTGCAAAATATTTTACAAATCCAGCCTCACGTTTTCTATACTAAGAGAAGGTAGTTTCTGGGGCAAGCTAATTTTTTTGTTTCAACCTAGACCCCAGTTCTTCAGAAAGATCTTTTGAAAGTCCCAAATCTCTTACTAAATCATTCAGTTCGGCTTGTGAAAATAACTGAGGTTGGTTTTGACCTGAGGTTGATGGTTCAAAATCACTATCCATCTGTACGGAGCCGGAAGTTGAAGAGGTTTCAATATCTTCTTGTAGTACTTTGTGGGGTATAGGTATAGGTACATGATCACTGTGAGGAACTGGTCTGATAGCTGATTTAATATTGTTTGGGTACAAAATATGTTTCAAAGCTTTTCTATTATGCCCCTTAATATCACAAAGACAAAATTAGCAATCTTCATGATGATTTTGCGGTTCTCTCCAAACCATCGGTATTCCAAAAGGAAGGCTTTTTCTATTACAAACAACGTGAGGTGCCCAATCTTTATCTTGATCTCCTAATTTGATTTTGAAATAAGCATAATATGCATTTTTCACAAATTCACCAATTGGTCTCTTAAACTTTTTCAAGACGAAATATCCACAAATATAACAGAAATCATCTGGTTTATTTTTGAAACACCGGCTAGACATATTTTTAAGCAATGTTTATTTATCAAATACCACGCATAACACTAAAGACAAATTAATTTTACTTGCTTACTGATCGACACTCAGAGCTATAATGAAGTAACTGACATTAAAATATACATTTTGTTTGCAGTGATAAACTTGAAATCCTTCTTCGCAGTACTAATAAAGTGAAAGCATAATAAATAGGATTTAGCAGGTTAAAATTCCCGGAAATCTTGTCCAAAATTAATACATGTAATAAAAGATTTACATCAGGTAATGAGAGCCTATTTAACAAATTTCTTTAAAACCACAACAGAAAATCATTTTTGGGTTAATACCTAGAATTTGAAGTAGTACATTCATTTTAAAATGTATTAAAACGCCTATTATAAGTTTTTTTTTATATTTTTTTCATTTTCTTTTATGCAAAAAAAAAATCTGTGGGTGGTAGAGACCAACTGTATTTTAATTAGTTATTGCTATATAAAAACTGAGCTTAACAAACAAAAACACGTCATCACAAATTTTATGCAGGGCTGTGTAATCAGAGTCGGACTCAAGCGATTAAATAACCAATTGCCCCGATAAAACGTTATGGCGGTCTCCGGCAATAGCATGCATGTTATAACAGCCCCAGTATTTACCTGCTAAACAGCATTCCTCGAGCAGGTGTTGCTATTTCCGTCGTTAATGTGTCTATTTCATTCATAAATTCTACTTTGCAGTAGCATGTAACAAGAAATATACATTTATATATTATTTCGTAAGATTTCGTTCTAATAATCGCTTAAAAAATTCTATCTGCTAATTTCCAAAGTGTATTCTTGTGGTTACATGCTCTTATACATACATATATATGTATTTATTGTTCTTGAGATAGAATATTTTCAATTCTCTTCTGCAAGGGATTATTTCTGGTTTTGTTTCTTTCAATGTTATTTGGTTACAATGTTTAGTATTTTTTAAAATCCGTTTTATATTGTCTATTTATCCTATATTTTTTTATAAATATTAAGTTTAATTTACTACCTTATTTTTGAAGTAGTTTTCGTTTCTTCTTTTTAGTCCATTTCTTTCTGTTCTTGGTATTCCTTGGTTATTTTAATTAACTATGGAGAATTCTCGTAGGGCAACCATCGTAGGATGGATTAGAGTCCATACAGATTGGTTACATATTCGTAATGATACCGAGATATATTGCAGTGCCTGTTCATTAAGTTTAACGTGTCCACAAAAGTGTAATATGCATATTTCTTCGAAAAGTCATCAAGATAACATATGACCATCTGCACCTGACACTTTTAACGAAGAACTGTGTGAAGCTTTCATGGCGGCCAATATCCCATTCAAAACGCTTAACAATCCAGTCCTCAGAGGTTTCTTACAAAATATACTGATCGTCATATACCAGATGAATCTACTTTACGTAAATGCCACTTACCAAAATGTTATTTGAGAACCATCGAAAAAATACGAACCAACCTATCTGGTCATTATCTTTGGGTAAGTGCAGACGAAACAATGGATGTAATGGGACGATATGTATTAAATGTAGTTGTTGGTATTCTTCATCCGACAACTTCATACCAACCATACTTATTTGCAACTAAAATATTACCAGTCGTAAATGGTGAAACAGTTGCAGATGTAATTGATCAATGTATTCATAATATTCTGTCATCGGGTAATAACTATGAAGAAAAAGGGCGCCATTTTCGTACCGGTCGGTTGGCAACTCGTGCTTTTGGTTAGCTGTCAAATAGACATATTGCGATTAGTGAAAATGAATCGTCTTACTGTCGCACAATGCGTTGTCATTGTCACAACTTGCTTCAGGAACGGTGAAAGCTTCTTAGAAACACTTCGAAGATTGCGTGCAATATACGGTCGACGAAACGTACCTGATTCATCGACAATTGGTCGAGTAATTCAAAAATTTTAACAAGGTGGTTCAGTTAGTGATGTAAAGACACCGAGAAGAAATCGTACCAGCCGATCTGCTGAAAATATTGCTGCAGTAAGGGAAAGTGTTGCCCGAAATCTCCGAACTTCGATTCGCCGTCGATCACAGAAATTGAATGTTTCGAAGAGCACCATGTAACGAATTCTGATAGCGGACCTTCATCTTCACCCCTACAGGGTCCAACTGACGCAACAGCTATTGCCAGACGATCATTTACAACGGCGTGACTTCGCTGATTGGGTGTTGGAAAATCTAAATCTGGATGAGGATTTCGCACAAAAGATTATCTTTACTGATGAGGCGCATTTTCACCTGGACGGCTTTGTCAACAGGGATAACTGCCGGATATGGGGCGACGAGAATCCTCGCATAACAGTTCAACAGCCGATGCATTCACAACAAGCAACTGTATGGTGTGGCTTTTATGCAGGTGGTGTGATTGGGCCCTACTTTTTTCAAAATGCTGCAGGTAATGCAGTTATGGTGAATGGCGAACGTTATCGGAACATGTTACATGAGTTTCTTTGGCCCGAATTGGACGGCATAAACATCCAAAAAAAGTGGTTCCAACAAGATGACGCCGCCTGCCATACTGCGCGCGAGACTCGTGCGTTATTGCAGGAGAGACTTCCGGAAGCGTGTCATTTCACGCCATGGAGATCAGAATTGACCTCCAAGATCATGCGACATGACACCGTGTGATTTTTTTCTCTGGGTATACCTGAAATCACGTGTTTACATGAATAATCCGAGGACAATCTATGAGTTAAAGAATCAAATCGAGCGCGTTATTATGGAAATCGATACAGAAATGTGCGTAAATGTCATAAATAATTTTGTAAAAAGAGTAAGAATTTGTCGACGAAGTTTGGGCGGACATTTGTTCGCATGTCAGCATTACGTTTGTTTCAGCAGTAGTTGCTCGGTTTCCAAACCGTTTATTGCATTCACTCTTTTGTGCATTTACAGATACATATTAACTGCATATTGCTGTGAATTGTGCTTTTTAATTGCTTATTAAATTTAAATTCACACAGCAACTTATTCTGCCAGCTACCTTCAGTCGGGTCGCCTTCCTTGAGCTCTCTTCTCCAGGGGTAATCCTCACGGATTCGGGGAAAAAATAAATTAAAACAACAAGCATTAATTAAAAGTTCTCAATTTCCTAATTTACATTTATTCAAAAAAAATTAAAAAAGAAAAAAAAATCCCTTTACCGAGTGTAACGGGAGCTAAAGCAAAATTAACAGTAGCTAGGAGGAAATAGTCCTTGTGATAAATGACACGCACAAGGAGAAAAACCCCCTGTAACTCTCGAACAAAGATTTGAAATAAAAATAACAAAATTTATCAGATGTCAACAATACCATTAACCCTAAATTCAAACGTCAAGATAGAAATTTGTCTATCTTACGTGTAAAATCAAAATCTTCCAATCATGCGTACATTTAACATGACACCACACAAAAGTTTCCCCACCTTCTAATCGTATTAAAATATTTATGTGAATAAAAAATAAACTCCACAAAAACAGTCTGACAAATTTTCTAGATATTTTTCTGATTATAAAAAAAATTTCACAAAATTACAAATTATTAGTTTATAGAGCTCTTTTCAATATTTAAATTATAATATTTAAATAATACCTACATTAATTAATGTATCGAAAACACATCACGAGAGATTTATTTCTTCAGATAGGTGTTTTAAATTAAATCTATTACAAGTATACAAGACTTGTAAAACCACGACAAATGAATTTTAAATACAATCGAATCACCAAGCAAACAAAACGAATTATTCAAAATATATCTATATTAAACAAAATTAAGTCTTGTTTAATATTAAATTAATACAACCTATCTCAGAAGGCACTAGTGAATCTCTAAAATCTAATTTCCAGGAAATACCAGGTCATCCCCACCTAACATAACAAATCAAGATAGCGACAATATATATATATCTGTACCAGATATGAGTTCCAGGTTGGCGCCGACTTTGAACATCAAACTAAGCCTGGACGATCTACAGTCATGGATCAAAATCAAACATTACAAAATTTATCATTTACAATTTAAATTTTTATCGTTATCAGTCTGAAATAAAATACACATAATAAAATAAAATACATTTTTACATCAATGTTATTCAGATAATGTTCAATATAATTTTTCTTCTTTTCTTCCTTCTTCTGCAGGGAAAAAACCACTGCAATATGTAGGTATGTGCCACTTATGCAGCTAGCCACACGTATCAAATTGTTCGACACTCACTTATCGCTTACAGAAAGAAATCTATGCGAATACAAGGCAGACGCCTATGAGCTATGAATCATCAATCGCTCAACTTCGCTCTCTGCTAATCAGTTCACGTATTGTATTTGTTAAAAAATTAAATTTGGATTCAATAAAACTCTACACATAATTAACGTTCTATCGGCTATAGAATTTAATCGATGAAAACAGTTTATCTATGTTTAGGTAAAGGAGAAATATATTTTAATTATGCAGGCATAGAATATAAGCTACATAAAAAAATAAACACATTTTAACATCTAAAAGAACTAATTTAACACAGGAACACCTTGAACAAACTTTAGTTGTTCATAGTAATGTTTTACACTTTCAAAGTTTCACAGAAAATATATAGTTTTGAGTTTTGTTCTTTGTAAATTATTTTTATTCAAAATTCGATACGCAATTCGCTTGTCAGCATTACTTTTGTTTCAGCAATAGTTGCTGCCGTTGTTGAACAAAAGATTGTCAAACTTTATTATTTCTGAACTCCTAGAGCTCTATATTCGTAAAGATATACTGGGTGTTTAATTTAAAATATAAAAGTTAACATCCTTTCTAGCTAAACTGGAAGTTTGTTTTGGATATAAATATACTCATCGAATTCCAGATTTGTATTTAATTAATCATGGAAAGTCTTGTTCAAATCTAAATAAGCATATCAAAGATATTCGAATGGATCCGTACATGTGCCTAACCCTGTATAGTATTTTTTATACAAATATGCATTACTTCATAATATTTACAAAATGCTTTCCTTTTGTTTTCTTTTGTGCTTTTAATGGATGGCATGATGTGTTGGACCAATAAACATTATGTGATAAGATAAGCAAAAGTTTAAAATATTTTAAATAGTTAATTGACGAGTTCGCTATATACCATAAACCAACACATACAGACGCCACAATACACGCTAATTCTTTTCATCCTATATCACACAAATTATCAGCATATCAATCAATGGTGTATAGATTAATTCATGTACCTATGAGTAAAAGTAATTTCGACCTCGAACTAAATAGAATATACACAATAGCATTAAACAATGGTTACTCTATGAATATTATGAATAACATCCTGAATAGCCAACAAAAATCTAAAACCCTTTACTTAGTTTACCCAAAATTAAAATACAAGATAATTAATTCCTACAACTCAATCACTTACTTAGGAAAAATTTCGGAAGAAATTAGTACTTTCATTAAAAAACTTAATAACGAACATATATCATTCAAAACAGACAATACTATACAGAACATTATTAAAAACAACAAAGATAAAATAGACAAAGAATCAAACTCTGGTGTATATAAGTTAACATGCGAAAATTCTTTCTTTGGAGACTGTGGTTAAGTAAAAACTTAAAAAAGGTATATAATTGTGGTAAGGGGTTATATACCTTTTTTAAGTTTTAAACATGCGAAGATTGTAATAAGGTTTACATAGGACAAACGGGGAGGACATTCAAAATTAGGATGAAAGAACACGGGAGAAGTCAGATTTAACTTTCGCAAGTCATTGTATAGATATCAATCATAGATTTAATATAGATTTCAAAATTTTACACATTCAAGAAAAAAGTTAAAAACTTAACTTGTTAGAAAACTTAGAAATTAATAGATACAATAGTTTAGGATTAGCTTTAAATGACCAACTAGGTTTAAACAACTCCCCTCTACTAAATTTAAGCCATTAGCTTCCCTAATCCCCAAATGGGGATTCGCGAATTTTATTTTTTAACATATTTTAAAATGTTATTATCTTTAGTGTGTATACTAACTGAACATGAATACTCTGTACTTTCTACAAAAATTTTATATTTTAGTGTTGGTAACCCTGTAAGCATGTTATGCGCGTTATTTTATAACCACAACCACAAAAGTTGATGGTCGAATGTTTACATTATTTCTAATAATATTTTTTGTGCTTATTTGATTAATTTTGTGCCAGTTTTGTGAATTCAAGTAATAATACATTCCTTTAGTTGATATTAGAATAACAGGTGAGCAAATATAATATTTATTATAAAAAATATAGTACAAAACAGCTTGATCCCCATTTGGGGATCATGAAATTTACTATGTAAAAAAATCATATGGAGAGCGTTATGTTAGTTTTATTCACAGTTGCTGTTTTTTTTTGTTTCCAATTCAGTATGGGTTCTAGAAAATTCCTTACAATCGCAGAACTTGAAGAAATATTGGAAGATGATGAATTTTTTTCTGATCTGGAACAAGAAGTCATTGATATAGTCGAACTGCCGCCCGATAATATCGATGTTATATCAGATTGCGAAGAATTTGACGATAATATTTTAGAAGACACTGTTCCACAAGACGTTCCTGGACGACTAGAAATCCATTCCAGCGCTCTGAATGATGATCGGGATCAAGCATCTACAGTAAAATCAAAGGTAAATTCTTGCCTAAAACTGTTCCACAAGACGTTCCTGGACAACTAGAAATCCATTCCAGCGCTCTGAATGTTGATCAAAATCAAGCATCTATAGTAAAATCAAAAGGTAAATTCTTGCCAAAAAGTGAGTGGAAAAAGCAGGACATAAATTTGACTAATACATCATTTGAAAGCAACAATGTATCTGAATTGAAATAACAGATTATTCAAAACTTGAAAGGTAAATCACCGGTTCAGATATTTGAAGAACTTTTCGACGAAGATTTACTAAACCATATAGCTATCCAAAGTGTAAATTACGCTAGACAAAACAACAGACATAACTTTGAACTTTCCTCAAATTGTCTTAAAAAGTTTATTGGATTTTTGTTTATATCAGGGTACCATTCGTTGCCCCAAGAGCAGTTATATTGGTCGGAGGATGAAGATATAAATCTTACATGCGTTAGAAACTGCATGCCTAAGCACAGGTTTTTGGAAATAAAAAAGAAACCTGCATTTTAACGACAATAGTCTCATATCCACCAGCGATAAACAAGACAAACTATTTAAAATCCGTCCTTTGATAAACAAATTGAACACAAATTTCTAAAAATTCGGTATATTTGCACAAAAACTTTCAATCGATGAATAAATGGTGCGTTTCTATGGCCACCGTTACCTGAAACAGTTTATTATGGGAAAACCAATAAGATTTGGTTTCAAACAATGGGATATGTGCTGCTCTAAATCTGGCTATTGTTTTCATATGGATATTTATGAAGAAAAGAGCCAGAAGTACAACTTGTAAGTGGTGTTGGAGCTTCTGTGATAATGAAGATGACCTCTTTTTTAAAATATCCGTCAGAATATGAAATATTTTTCGATAACTATTAAACTTAAATAATACACCTTATATTTTCACAAAACAATAGTATATTTAACTATATGTACATTTCATGTGCACTGCACACATCATCAGTAGTTACTATTTAAACGTATTATTTTCGAGTACATGTATAGTAAAAATATCTATTTCGGGTAGGGGTGTAAAAAATTTTTCAATTACAAATGGTTAAAAAACATGCAAATAATCGGAAAGTATGCTCGTATATTGTAAAAACTAAACTCTAAAAAAAAAAACTTGAAATTCTAAGAAGGACAAATTTGGGAAGGACCGTTACATATGAAAACCAAGACATCTGACTGTGTTGAGTTATATTAAATAACAATATATTAACGTGAAAAGGATCTATTAATTATTAGATACTGTTGGTATACAATTAAAAGTTTATTATTAATAGGTGACATGTCATTGTTAAGAAGGTAATTTTTGTATTTTTTCATATGTATGGCTTCCCACATGTCTAAATTTCTGCTGTTACATTTTTTAATTAATTTTACATTATCTAAGCTGAAATTATGTCCGGTATCTAAATGATGTAGAGCTAATGCTGATTTATCTACATTGTGAAGTTTTACATGAGCTAAATGTTCTTTGAAACGGGTTTGAATATTTCTTCTTGTTTGGCCGATATATAATTTCGGGCAGGAATTACAGTTAATTCTGTAAATACCTGATTCTTTCAGTGGGTCTGTGCTAACTAACTTTGTTTGAAGGTATTGTTGTAACTTGTGAGTGTTGGAAAATGCAAGAGTTAGATTATATTTTTTAAACAATTTAGTTACGTTATTCTGCCAACTTTTGTGAAAAATAATTTTGCAATATTTTTTGGTATTACTCTTTGTATTTGGAGTTAATCTGATTTTAAAAGTTTTTAACTTCTTCTTTTCTAGTTTGTTTTTGATTTTATCCACCAATTTTTTATCGTATCCGTTAGATTTTGCTACTTTTGTTATGTGGTCTAGTTCTTTCTTATAATTCAATGGTGATAGAGGGATTGATAATAATCTATTAATTAAAAAATAAAAACTACTTTCTTTATATTTGTTAAAAGTGTCTGATTGTTTATGTATGTAACGTATGTACATATAGTTAAATATACTATTGTTTTGTGAAAATATAAGGTGTATTATTTAAGTTTAATAGTGTAATAATTTCACAAGTGCTCAACGTATACTACTATTTTTCGATAACTTTTTCACCAGCTTTGATTTATTGTTGAAGTTGAGAGAACTAAAAATAAAGGCGGCTGGAACAGTACGCTATAATAGAATGAACAAGTGTCCTTTGAAATCTGATAATATCATAAAAAAGGAGGAACGCGGGGCATATGATTATCGTTATGATGAAAAAAATAAAGTATATTTGCGTTGATTTGGAATGACAATAGCTGTGTTAAAATGCTATCGAATTACTTAGGATTGCAACCTATAGAAAAAGTGAAAAGATATTGTTAGAAAGAAAAAAAAGGATGCCATGTCGATAGACCAAACATTGTCGGACAATACAATAAACATATGGGAGGGGTCGACAAGTTAGACTGGAATGTGCAAAAGTATCGAATCAAATTTATAGGTAAGAAATGGTATTTCCCTCTTTCAATACGATTGACGTTGCGGTTGTTAACGCCCACGCTCTTTATACTGCAGTAAATGGAAGCATCCCATTATTAGATTTTAGACGCATTATTGCCAGAACTTATCTGAATAAAGAATCATTATCCAATCCTAAATTTGCCGGAAGACCAAGTTCTAGTAAGGTGAGGAAAAGCCGCGTGCCTGACGATGTTAGATTTGATCCCATTGGACATGTTTTGGAGCGAACGATTGATGGAAAACAAAGAAAATGTGCCATATGTGACACAAACGTTCGCAAACAGTGTAAAAAATGCAATATTGGACTGCATATGGAATATTTTCCTAATTAGCATAAATTATAAATATTTTTCTTTAGTTTGAAATGTTGGTTCAGTTTTTTTTTAATTTTTGTAACGGCAAGTGCCATGGGTCCCAAATGGGACTTAAATTTTTTTTTTTTTGAGAAATGGCGTATATGTATTTATTTGCCAACGAATAAATTGACCTATTACCTTTAATATAATCCTATTTTTAATTTAAATTTACAAAAAATTTCGATAATAAAAATTTGGAAGTTAATGGGTTAAGATTGTAAAATTTTTCCACCACCTTTTTCCCCAATAATTTTTACATAAATATTCAAACTTGTATTGTGCATATTCAGTTTTTCATCCACCTGATGAAGCCATTATATGGCGAAACAATACTGTAGTGTATTTACAATAAAAGAATTTTTGAAACTAGAAGTTTAATTACTTATTTCTTAGCGTTTAAAATATTTATCTGCTTTTTAAAACATTTAATTAATTCTTGCTATAGAACATACTTTCGGACGCGAGTGTATTATGCCGTCCAGCACTTTGCTATCTTAATTACACTCCAGAACTGATGAAGTAGTTACTCGGACGAGCGACAAGTATCCTACTTGTCTTTTTTTTCCACTAGCGTAGAGCTGTGTAGTGCATTCCCATAAGCGCCAAAACGATCTATAAAGCTTTTAAAATGGAATACTTGTCATCTAGAGCCATTACGCGCATAAGTTTTCTCGTTATATATATATATGTATATGGAAATATGAAATTTCAGTCTTGTTATAAACAATAAATCAGAGATTATATTACATCGTCGAGTGTTTGAGCATGCATTAAGGCGGCTATATAAGTACGTATATTTCTGTATTAGATGTGGTAAATGTAATTTGTGTAATTTAGAATAACTGATTTTTAGATGGCATGGAATAAATTCTCGAGGATGTTAAGTATGTCTTTATCTTTACATAAATTATATTCATATACGTTGTAAATGCTCACTGTTTGTAAACTTTATCTGATATTTATAATTTATACACAGGTGTTTTTTTTTCATTTTTTGTATGGAGATCTCGGAAACTACAATTGATAGACATTTCGTTAAATGGGGAAAGAAGTGTAGTTTTACGAGCTTGACCTAGTACTGCTTCTTCTTCGTCTTCTTCTCTGTTTTGGGGTAGACGCCACCACGTCCAGGCACTTGAGCACACTGCTCTTTGTACTATCCCCAATAGATCTCTCAATTCCACTCTGTTAGTCTTGTGTCCTCGATAAAAGTCACTATCCTCCTTAGGTGAAGTTTGAGTACACTCGAAGGATCGAATAGATCTCTCCCGAAATATTTCTGTCTGAGTTCCTTCAGTTCCTCACACGTGCATATTACATGAAGGCTAGTTTCCTCCTGTTTTTCACATCTCCTACTCCAGGGCAGGCTAACCAAGCCCATGGTGTACAAATGCTTCCTTAAAGGACAATGTCCGGTTATTAACCCGGTAATTATTTTAATTTCTTTTTTGCTACTACGAATTAGGTTGGCTGAAAACTTTCCGTCCAGCTCCCTTAGTAGTGTTTTGGTATGGAGTTGACCTTCCGTTAACCTCCATTTGTTTTTATGTCCTTTTTCTAGCCATAACCAGATCTCCCTTTTAGCGGAATCTTTAGTGATTCCACATACAGGTTCCGGTCCTATGAAGTTCCAATTAGTACTTTCTTTGGCCAGTTTGTCGGCTATCCCATTGCCTTTAATTCCCTGATGTCCTGGCACCCATATCAGCGACACTGTATTGTCTTGTGCCAGGTTATTGAGGACCTGTTTACAATATTTCACCAGCTTAGAGCTGGTAGATGGGTTCATAATGGCTTTAATAGCCGCCTGACTATCAGTCATTATGTTAATTTTTTTGCTTGCGCAGCCGGCTTCCCGAATTTCATCGGCGCAGGCTGCGACTGCTAACAATTCGGCCTGGAAAACCGTAGCATGTTTCCCTAGACATATCGATATCTTCCTTCCAGGGCACATTCCGTATATGCCTGCACCTGCCCACCTAGTACTGCTGTTGTATTTCTCAATTTTCTTCAATCTCGTCTAATTACTTTATTACTAAATTTAGGGAAAAGTTGAAAAGGAAAAATATTGTGATGTGAGTCCCGCGATGACGACCTAGAACAAATTAGAAGACGAAAGATTCTAAACCGGGTGATGGACTATAGAGATCAAGAGAACGATGAGTCATTACATGACCAGCAACTAGCAACGAGTATTGTGATATAAAAAAATACTGATATATAAATATTGAAATAAATACTGTTATTATTATTTATTAAATTTTATTTATTATGTTTTATTATTAATATAGTATGTGAAAGACAGTTATTTTACAATATTAAGGCAACTATACCCTGCATCAATTCGCATTAATTACATTTTTATCGGACTTGCTATTTTCGAGTTATGACGCACACTTTTGTTTTCTTAATGGCGCTCATATCTGGCTGTATACCACGTATTTCCACTCCTAAAGATCCCTATAAAAGTTAGTAAAACTCGTGACTCCAATTTCTTTAGTTGAAGTGCGTCTCTAGTAACAAAAACACGAAAACTGTGTATTGTCAATTTCTTACATCATCGTAGGTGTAGGTTTCCGCGGTCGTTCTCTAGATGTAGATCTCGGTTTCCGGGTTGGAACCACGTCGAGTTAGGCGTAATTGACAATGTTTCGTCCACAGTTTCAAGGGACATCTTCAGGGCTATACGTAGATTTTTGTCGTTCCGCAGTAGCTTGAAGAATGACAGAGACCGGCACAACTTATATAGGGGGGACCGGGTCAGATGGTGGCCTGCTATTGGCTGGGGACAATGAGCCAATGGCATGCGTCGTATAGGCGTGGTAATTCTTAGTAGAGTTCAGTAGGGTTTGCCACGTCGGATGTAACGTATAGCCATTGTCTGTATTGAGATTACGGGGATGTTTGTAAATTTCAATAGATTCACGGATTTTCTTAGGGAAATAATGCGATTCACGGGACAGAAGCTTGACATCTTTGAATAGAATTCGATGACCGGAGTTGAGTTTGTGTTCTGTCAGCGCTGAACCGGCTATATGTAACAATCTGGTACAACGTTCATGTTCGGATACACGCACAACGACTGGCCGCTTACTTTCGCCAATGTACACACTGCCACACGTACACGGAATGCGATACACCCTTGTGCTTGGAGCGGAGATATTTTGTCTTTAACCGAGGGTAAGAGGCCCGAATCTTTATGGCAAACTTGGCCACACGGTTTACAAGAAACCGACTCATACGGACCGATATCTGAATGGGGTTTCCCATCATCACCCGGCACACAAACAAGCGGTCATAAATACTCTTGTACATCGTGCATTTTCTATCTCAGAACCTAGGGCACTACCCTCCGAACTTAAGCATGTTTCTAACACCCTACTCCAGAGTAATTATAACGCCCACGACATACACTGTACTATAGTGAGACATCGTAAACCCAAACCTCGGAGTGAACCCGAGCCTAACTTCAGCACCGCCTTCTTACCGTATATTCAAGGTATCACCGATCATATAGGAAAGATTCTACATAGAAATAAAATCAAAACTGTCTTCAGACCCTATTTAAAGTTTCGAACCTCTTGCCCTCGGTTAAGGACAAAATATCTCCGCTCCAAGCACAAGGAGTGTATCGCATTCCGTGTTCGTGTGGCAGTGTGTACATTGGCGATACTAAGCGGCCAGTCGGTGTGCGTGTGTCCGAAGATGAACGTTGTAGTACTAGACTGTTACATATAGCCGGTTCAGCGCTGGCAGAACACAAACTCAACTCCGATCATCAAATTCTATTCAAAGATGTCAAGCTTCTGTCCCGTGAATCGCATTATTTCCCTAGGAAAATCCGTGAATCTATTGAAATTTACAAACATCCCCGCAATCTCAATAGAGACTATGGCTATACGTTACACCCGACGTGGCAAACTCTACTGAACTCTACTAAGAATTACTACGCCCATTCGACGCATGCCATTGGCTCATTGTCCCCAGCCAATACCAGGCCACCATCTGGCCCGGTCCCCCCATTATAAGTTGTGCCCGTGTCTGTCATAGCATTCTTCAAGCTACTGCGAAACGACGAACATCTACGTACAGCCCTGAAGATGTCCCTTGAAACAGTGGACGAAACGTTGGCAATTACGCCTAACTCGACGCGGTTCCAACCCGGAAACCGAGATCTACATTCTTACATCATCCTTTTTAAAATAAACGTGTTTTGTGGTTATTTCTATCCGATTAATAATAGTGAGCATATGAATGACAAAAAGTTGTATTCTGTAAAAGCCAACCTACTCTACTGAAGTTCCGAGATTTTCTTGTGTCGCCGACGATATATTGTTGCAAATTCTTTTCAAAGCAACATGAGGCAATTGCATTAATGCTCGTTTAGGGTCGTCTTTCTTAAATTGCAAACCAATATTTTGAAATATTTTCCACAATGAAGTGAATATTTCTCGTTCTTGAAGTTCAATGTACCCAAAGTTATACGTTGTTTCTGCAATTGTTAAATAATAGGTAATATTTTTGTAAGTTTGATAGAATAATACTTATTATTTCTGTACATATCATAAATTGAATTTGCAACTGCGAATTGTCTAAAAACATCAATATTAACAGTCGGAAAAATAAAATAAGCAATAGTAATATGAAACGGTGACTGACATGACAAACAGATATCATATGGTGATCAACGTGATAACAATGCGCGCAATTGGTAACACTAAAAATACAAACTTTATGAAATTATATGTATAATTTATATCAAATTATAAGAATAAAACTTTGAACGGCTCTAATGCTTTTATTGCACCACCTTCTGTGATGATAATTATTATACCTGGTCTCCTTATTGAACGGGTACAGTTTACCTATTTGCAACGTATGAATCTAGGGGCCGTATTGACTATAAATTAGGGCCCTATAATATAATAATAAAACGCCGTTAATTTCAAGTATATAATAAAAAATATCTGTACATTGGGTTTATATACAAAGAAAAAATTACAAATCGTGTGGCAACTTGTGTAGTGGATACATATAGATATATAAAGCTAATTTATTTGTAATACACAATCAAATGTTTATGTGTCACCGCATTTCATAAATCATCTGTGATTGAGTCGTCTTGCAAATCGATGTCTGTGTCTGAATCGTATTGCAAATTTATAATCAAAGGTGCTACTATTTTGTACATGCGCATATATTCGTCTTCTTTTGCTATTGCGTGTTTAACAGCATTTTTCCAATTTACAGCAGTTATATGTTCCATAGCATTTTTATGTGTGTTACATTGCTTTCACTAAATTTCGGAGTATGATTTGTTCGTCTTATAGTATTTTTCAGTTGGGCCCATATCAATTCAATGGGATTGAAAACGCAAAATTGTATGTCCTGCTTCTTTGGCTCTGTTATCCACATAATAATCCTTTAAATATTCTTTAGTCTTCATCACCTCTATTAATTGGTTTTTTGTATAATGATCTTCAAAATATAAATCATTTGCTTCTCAAAATGTTTTAATATCTTTCTTATTATTACATTTTGTAGGAACTTTGGTAAATTTTTTTGGTAAATTTGGCAGCAAAGTTTCACAAAACCATTCTTCAAATAAAGATGAGGTCATATCTTCATGGTAATCTAAACTTGAGGATTTAACATTTTTGGCAGATAATAGCGGCTGGACGATCCATCCTTTTTCTGACCCAGCATAAAGAATGATTATTCTCTTCCCCCTCGAAACCGGCGCGTACAACTGACACATACTTGAACTATCCACCCAACCTTTGCAAATTGTGTCATGAGTGTCATACCACGTCTCGTCTAAATAACATATTAATCGTCCTTCCTGTCTATACCTTCTAATTGCCGTTAAGTATTCATACCGAAGTTTCTGTAACCTCGGGCTTTTCATAATTGTGCGACGTTTGTCTATAGTGCCAAACTTAAAACCAGCTTTCATTAGCGTCCGCCACAAGGTTGCTTTAGAACACTGAATATTTATAGGCTCATCACTGATTCTTTTATGTAAGCAGTCAAATGTAGATACAACATTTCCTCTGTAGAAGGAATATACTTGCTGCCTAATAGTATCAATTTCATAGTCTTCAATTTTTCTCTGTGCTCCTTTGTCACTTCTTTGCTTTCGAGGCCCTGCGTTATTCTTTAATTATTTTATATATTGTTCCAAAAGGCACCTTGGTTAATTGCAACGTTTGTTGAATGTTCTGGGTTTGTAGTTCGTTATTTTCTTCAATCTGGGTATGATAGACATTAAAAATTATCTGTTTTGCATCTTCTGATATATGCTTTCTCTGTCGTGCTCCAACAGTACTATCACTATCCACATCATAATCACTAACACTTTCAGCAAAAGGTCGACACATGTTCGTTAAGTAAAGAGAGAAAAATCAAATATGTATACAGCAGTAAAGATTAACAATAAATGATAAATAGACTCAATATTAGATGTAATATATACCAACTCTCCTAACTATATTTACTTAAATTTTGTTTAATAAATATAAGCGCTTATTTCATCTAAATTGTAATTTATTGACTATTTAACTATATGTAATAACTATATATTCAAATTAACAACTGTTGGTACTTATATTATTATTAAATTTTATTTAATCTAAATTGCAGTAATTACAATTTACTTAAATTTTGCCATTACGGACCTCAGCAGTTTGTTTGCGTAAAAGATAATCGTATTGAGCGGCCAGGTAGTTATTGCCGCAGGTGGTGAAATAAAAGCATTAGAGCCGTTCAAAGTTATATTCTTATAATTTGAAATAAACTATACTACGTTAGTAAATTGAATTTCTTAGGTTTTTTTACCTGATATTACTGGTTATGACGTGACTGATCTGTTATCGTAACAATACTATAAACAGACAACGTGCAATATTGGGTTCACCAGCAAATAGATCTAAAAATTGTCTGCAACGCTCAATTTGTCTGTCTAATGGCTTTAGTTTTAGAGCAAGTGCCAATTTAAAGGGGTGGAATTTAATACCCTTAAGTACTCTATGATCGTCGATTTTCTTTAAATTTAAAGCACGTGCATGTTGGGCAGTTAAGCGTTATGAACTCTTCGTAAAATGTTACCGTCATTACACCACTTCTGATACCATGCCAAAATGGTATTGCGGAATTGTGAATCACGACGATTAAATTGACTACAGGACGAACGTTCGGTCGCAACAGCTGATTTTGTATGCACATAATGCGTAACACTAGAAACGCGCTGCTTAACCGTGTAATTGTTCATGACAACTAATTACATTTAATTTCCAATAAACACCAATTCGGTCTTGATTAGAATCCGTAAAGAAATTCAAAATCTGACCATAAATAAAAAAATTATCCCATACTAAAAGCCATCAGTGCATTATGGTATTCTCTGTATAAGCCTTAAATTTGAAACATTTCAAGTTTATTGAATATTATATTGCATAACGCCTCGGGTATGTAATTGATAATGCAGTTGGTTAATAATCAAAAGATTATTTCGATACCGACTTTTATATACGGTTTCGAGATAAAATTTACGACGGAACAACCACAACATCAAGATGAATAATAGTTTAGTGAAATACCAGATATTTTCTATTTTGTTTCTCACAAGCGTTTAACGGCATATTGATGATTCTCGTTCCATTGCTACTATACAACTTAATGCTTTTACCATATCTTACATACGATCAATAGATATGCGGCGTCCTGCAAGTATCCTTATGGCCACGAAACGCATTATCAGTTTGACGTATTTATTACCCCCAGACATGATTGCGTGACCTTGCTCTCAACGCTTTACTGTATTCGCGGAATTTAAGATATAATCCTGGTCACTTATGTTTATTGGACTTATAAAAATACACGTGCTGGACAAATTGCATACAAATTACAGCACGCTCTTCGCAATTACTTCTCTTGTAAATTGCAACAACATGTGTGCCTCCTCAAGAAGAAAGATAAGATGTATCTACCACTTTTAAAGCTGGTGTTTATGTGAAACTGAATGTGTTTGTTCAATTATCTTTTATCAACCTTAATTATACATAATACTTGCCAAATTGGTCAAGAAATTTAGGTGTAGAATTGATACGGTCTTTATTTGTTGAAAATTCACCGAAATGTTGTAAAATTTTAACTATTTTGAATGTTTTTAAGTTATTTTACATTACATGACAATTGTTTCTGACAACCCATATTGAAGCAGGCTTCCAAATTAAACTCAAAACATCTGTAGTGTATCGATTTAACGGTAGTGTACGACATTATCTGGTGAAAGGGTTTGACTGTAAGATCCTACAAGTTATTGCCGACGCAACCGTCACCAAGTAGTACTTTAGCGATAGATGCCGTGAGCTATTTCTCTCATAGATATTTGTCGTACAAATGTAACATGTGGGGCGAGTCAAACTTGTAGGGCATTGAAACTTCTATGGTACACTGATGAGGGCAAAGCAGTTCGAAACACATGTCCGTACGTTTATTGTCTCTAATGCAAATTTGGTATGCGTTGCGTGTCTGTTTCTGGGTATACATATTGTTATGAGTTTTTTCCCGAAGACAATTTTAAAATTTATAATTTATTTATGTACATTTAATGATGACTGTATATTCTGATATTATTTAAATTTTATTGCTCGCATATTTTTGTTGATGATGACTGTATACTTTTGTATGTGTATTTTTGATTAGGGCGTTCCTGGATATCGATGATGCCTGGATCGTATTTTGATTTATTTGTACTTGTTATGTCCGGTCAATATTTCCGCCAGAGATTGATTTCCAGTCAAGTGAGATAGTTGTGTGGAGATAAAAAACTTTTTTTTATCTTTTATTTAAATGTAATTTCGGGATTTATTGTTTTTCTTTGTGTTTTTCTTATGTGCATTAGTAAGTCATTATCGTAGTTATACGAGTTTTCTTTTTCTCGTATTTTAATATTTTAATACCTCACTTGCAATCTCCCTAAATAGTTTTTTTTTTGTGTGTGAAAAATTTTACGCTAGCGTAAGTACTTTTTCATACCATATTTATATTATTTCTTTTCATTGTAATTTAATTGTAATTTTGATGATTTATATTTTTTGATTTATTGTTATATTAGTTTAACAGATAGATGGTGAAGAAAACTATCATTTTTTATAAGGGAGTTTTTGTATGTCAAGATATTCTAGAACATTTTGAAATTCAGGTTTGGAGGGAGATTTATGCTCGTGTTATTGCGCATGAGTAAATGATATTTACGCGTTTGACAGTTGATCTGTTTACGTTTTATATTGGGGTTAAAGTAATTAATTTTGAAATTGAAAGTTTTCTATTCAATCTATTAGGATTAATCTTTGCTCGCGTTTCAGTGGAGGTTTTCATTGTATGCGTGTTTTTATCACACAATCTTTTTCCCCTGTGCTTTTGTAAAATGATGCATTAGCTCTCTTTACATTCGGTAAAGATTTTTTTTTGTTTTTTTTAAATAAAATATAAAGTGAAATTGTGTGTATTCTTCATAATTATTTCCACGTTCCTTTACGGGAAACCCTGGATGAAAAAGAGTCTCATATTAAAAGAAAAAGCTGACTGAGTTCAAGTTTGGACATATTGTGGTGGATAGTGGACTATCATTCAATTAAACCCACTATACACAGCAATATGTTTTAACATGTATGTATTATGTAAATGGGATTTAAGTAAAACACTTATACTAATTTCCAGTATATATTACACTTTATTATATATTAATAAATGGATGACATGTTTCGCTACGATGTAGCTTCTTCGGATCGTATATTACTACTACAGTAGTAATATAAGATCTAATTCTAATTTATTTATGAGTCAATTTGAAGTAGAATTTAAAAATAACGCCAAATATTTTCCAAGAGTCTGGATCAGGTACGTAGATGAGATTTCCGCGATTTTTATACACGGAAATGTGAAATATACATGTTTGTTAAACAGTTAAATTTGAAATTTCCGACTATTAAGGAAACTATTAGGAAAACAATGATGGGATACCATTTTTAGATACATTAGTAGTTAGAAATAAGCATAAAATATAAATCGATATTTTCCGGAAAGAAACCAATGTCAATAGATTCATTACTGTGGATTCAAATCATAGTTTTCAACATAAGACAGCTTCTTTTAATTTCTTAGCCAATCGGTTACTAAACTTTCGGTTAACAACAGAGAGATACGAAATAGAACTAGATTTCATTAAAAACATCACGAGGTATTTGACATATATATACTTTGACATAGAAATAATTAATAAATTAATTAGAGAAACGAATTTAAAAAAAGACAGTCCGCAAATCCACAAATTTGTTATCTCAACATAACCAGGAGAAAAAGTACATTACTATACCATACCACCGAATCACGAAAAACATTAATAGAGTTGTTAAAGAACAAAGTCCCCAAGTTGCTTTTCGGTCCGAATACGCCATCAAAAGTCTCCTAGGTAATACCGAAGATAAAGTTAATTTGAAATAAAAATCAGGTGTATACAAAATTATTTGCTTTGCTTGTAATTTGAAATATATAGGTCAAACGAAACGCTCAGTAATAACCCGTTTTAAAGAACACATATTAAATTTAATAGACCAGAAAAATAGAACGTTGCAAACCATGCATTGGCCACGGATCAAAACGTCTCGATGAAAGGATTAAAACTTATCGAAAACATCAACATATATCGTTAAAAACAAATTTAATACGTTTAACTCTTACAACGGTCCTATTCCATACAGTTGTCTTTTTTCATTCCTAGAAAGATGTAGAAAAAGTTGAAGGCGTTGAAAATAAACACATTGTGTTGCCATTTTCTTAGGAAGAGTAAGTTGACGTAACTTTAGTTTGTGAATTTACTTTAAAGTCACTGTATATACGTGGACGTCGTGTAAAGTTGTGCGCGATTCTGTGTGTTAGCTTTACTGTCGCTCATGTTCAACAATTTGATTAATGGTTTTACCTACTGATGATGACAACTTAGTGAGCGAAACACGTATTTAGTTTGCGATTATTAATTGGGGTATGGGATTTTATACCTTTTTTGAGTTTTTACTTAATCACAGTCTCCAAAGAAAGACTTTCCTTTTTGGCTATTGAAATAAAAGCTTTTTGAAAAACTAAATAACAAATTATTACACATATTTACATGACATTACCAGACTCTCAAAATTATACGTTTCTGACAGATTACATCTTTAATGAGGAAAGTTTTTGAAGGCACGTGTCTTTTTTGTGACCCATCGGAGGTTGAAAAAATTTGATCCTCGTATATTTTTATTAATGCCCACACAAAGAACTTCATTAACTCTAATAAGGCTGGGTCATTATGCAAATTTTTATGGTTATTGATAGGTAATACGCAAATTGCGACCGTACGCGCGTACCTGTTTCACCGTTAGTTCAAGAATGAATGTACCGTGTATCTCTGGACCTGTTTACAATAACTAATTAAAATGTGGGAGGGAATTGACAAAAAGAAAATGCTAACATAAGCAACAATAGCTATAATTAAAGGATTCGATTATGATCAGTGATGAAGTTCAGTCGTCGATAACGGTTCGGATTAGAATCAATTTTCAAAACGTCAAAAAAACAAAAACACCACGCTAGATCGCCTCGAACAATTCATTTCAATTGAATATTTATGCGTATCCACGAGATCAAAGGCAGCTGTGTCATGTATAACGAATCAGCTGTAATACAAAACTAATATTCCTTGCCGTTCTGGGTTGTCGTGTAAACTTAAATATTTTTTTTTAACCGCGCGCAACTTGTTATACGGCCAGGTGTAAAATATTATTTTTCATTCGTCGAAGTACTGTCATTAGAAAACCCAGATAATCGATCGTAAACCGGCTCGAGGCGTGCGTACGCAGTTTACTTTATGAACACGCTAAACTATCAACTGGGATGCCGCGCGTATTTATTTCTTATTGATGCGCACGCGTTCGCGGAATGCAGATCAAAAAACTTATATATACGGTCTTCATTAAATACATTAATAATTTCCGGAGGTAGGCGAAATAATTGTAGCAGAATATGCTTAAATTAAAAATGTTATTAATTGTAATGATATGCTTGAAAGCATGTAAATTATATGTAATGCAGCGTTAATTTTGTATTTCGATCTGCGACATGATAAACTCGCGACTTGTTACGTGACGTTATTAACATACTTAAAACTGACTAACGCGTTGAAGTTCCTGTCTTAATAGGAGAATCTCAGCTCGCTCGTTTGTCTCATGATATCGTTTTCTTTCTTGAATGTTATACGAGGATATATCAAAATATAACGAGACTGGTGCTATAATTTCTTTCACAACTAGAATTTTATAACACAAAGAATATAACATGAAACCTCCATGCCTAATGGACTCATCCCCAAGTAGGCTTTGATTTGACTTTTGACGTTTATTACAAATTAATTACTAAATTGTCAGTATTTGACGTACCAATCGAAAAATACGAGTGGAGCTAAGATATGCGATAAAATTTTGTGTTCGGTTGGGCAAAACTCCAACTGAATAATAATAATAATATATATATATATATATGGAAGGGATACTCGTTGCTTTTTTGGGGGAATCCAGCAAAATTAAACTATATTGCTTAAGTCAGTTCTTTATTTTTTAGCCCAATATTTCGCACCGAATTCGTATGCTTCCTCAGGGGATCAAAATGTGAACTTGTTTTTTTTTGAGAAATTATTCACATGTTTGAAACATTCTAAATTAATAAAACTAATGTCAACGGACGTACACTTAGTGATTTCGAAATTACATTTTAAAAACAGGACAACCACATCTAAAAAGAAAGCCACATGTGCAATATTGACGAACAAAAGAAATAATCGTACACACACATGTTCTTGTCACAAAGTTAATACTTCAAAAAAGAAATTAAAAAAAAATGTTAATCTTGCTGGATTCCCCAAAAAAACGACTATCATTTCCATACATGTTCTAACGGCGAAGATTCCTGGTCTAATTATATATATATATATATATATATATATATATATATATATATATATATATATATTTGATAAATTTGATAAATTATTGGAGTTTTTCGGCTTTTTTTTTATATGAAATATTTACAAATATTAAATTAGAATGTATGTAATTGCAGAGTAAGTGGGGATGTAAACATTGCTGTCTACAAATTACAAAGCAAATTATACGAAATTTTTTATTTGAAAAATATGGTCTACGTTGCGACTCGAACCCAAGTCTACAGCTATCCGGGCTGTCGCCTTTACCACTAGGCCACAATAGACCCAGGTTCAAGCCATATAGAAATGCATTATAAAGTAACAGTGTTAATGAATCAGATGTCAGTTATTGAATGTAGATGTCAAGCTGAAAGCAGAAGTCAGTTTTGAAAGCTCATGTCAGTTTTGATAGCAGATGTCAGTTAGTGAAAGCAAATGTCAGTTATTGAAAGCAGATGTCTGTTTTGAAAGCAGGTGTCAGTTATGAAAGCAGACGTCAGATTAGAAAGCAGATGCCTATTTTGAAATTAGATGTGAGTTACTGAAAGTAGATGTCAGTATTTTGAGTGCAGATGTCAGATTTGAATGTTTGAAAATGCTAATTATTACTCCATAGCTATATGAGCTATATTATCTAAACACTTATATATATATATATATATATATATATATATATATATATGTATGTATGTATATATTTGATAAATTCTCGGAGTTTTGGCTTTATGTTAAATATTTTAAATTATTATGTTATTTTGCGATGTTAATGTAAACTTTGCTGTCTACAATTACGACGCTAATTATTCGAAATTTTTATATTAAAAAATTTCGTCCTAGGTGGAACTTGAACCCACGTCAATGGCTTGCCGGACCATCGCTCTAACCAACTGAGCTACGAGGACTTGGTTTCAACTTTATTTGAAATGCCTTATAAGGAACAGATATTAATATTCTGTCAGTTGGAAATTGCTAAATTTCCAACTGACCAAGGACTATTTTTTTTTTAATACAAATTTCGACTAATTAGCGTCGTAATTGTAGACAGCAATGTTTACATTCACATTACTTCGTGAAATAACATACTAATTTAAAATATTTAATATATATATAAAACCGAAACGCCAAGAATTTATCAAATGATATATTAAATAATCGGCTAAGAAATAGATTCTCTCTATGTATATGCATATATATATATATATATAAAAATATAGTATATTCGTGACCTTGGTATGATAAGGTAAACTTAATTAGTCGGCGATTAAAGGTCTGGTTATTACTTCAAAGTGTATATATTTAAAATAATCCTACATGTTTCGGCAATGATGCCTTTGTCAAGGATATAAAAAATATAAAATGTATAAATATAAATTTTATATTTTTTATATCCTTGACAAAGGCATCATTGCCGAAACATGTAGGATTATTTTAAATATATACACTTTGAAGTAATAACTAGACCTTTAATCGCCGACTAATTAAGTTTACCTTATATATATATATATATATATATATATATATATATATATATATCAATTGAATTCTTGGAGTTTTTCGGCTTTTGTATGAAATATTTATAAATATTATCAAATTTCTATGTAATTGTGAAGTAAATGTGAATGTAAACAATGCTGTCTACAAATTACAACGCAAGTCATACGAAATTTAATAGAAAAATTTTGTCGGACCGTCGCTTTAACCAATTAAGCCACGATAGATCTTGGTTCGAGCTAATTAGAAACGCATTATAAAGTGACAATATTAATGATTCAGATGTCAGTTATTGAAAGTAGATGTCAGTTTTAAAAGCAGAAGTCAGTTCTGAAAGCAGATGTCAATTTTGAAAGCAGATGTCAGTTTTGAAAGCAGATGTCAGTTTTGAAGGTTTGAAATTGCTAATATTATTTCGGCTGTTATGCCATTCTCAAAGAGATCTATAAATCTAACTTAAAGACTATCGCACTTCTTCTTATATGTTGTCTGTTCTTGTGTGTAGTGGGGGTGGTATTATATTGTGTATTACGGTGTCTATAAAGGGTGTATTGGCATATTCTATCTGTGTGTTGGTGATTAATAGATTTTGTTTTTTCGCTATTTTTATTTCTAATATTTCTAGGAGGTCCAATCTCTTGCTTTTTGTGATATTGTGTATTAATTCGCAGTTATCTATATCGGGGAAGTGGTTGAGTTCTATACAGTGTTCGGCAAAGCCTGTATTTTTCTCACTATATAAAATTGACTTTTTGTGTTCTTTAACTCTGTTTTTAATGGCTCGTCCACTTTGGCCGATATAGATAGCTTCACAGTCTTTACATTTTAATTTATAAACACCTGATTGGTCCATTTTATCTCTTTTATCTTTGTTGTTGCTAATCATTGTTCCTAAATTTGTTTTATTTACCCAGCTTATTTTGATATCTAATCCTTTTACTATTCTGTTTATTTTATTAGTGAGTTGTGGTATGTATGTAATTTTGTGCCATCTTTGTATATTTTCGTAGATAATCGTAGATAAACTGTTAAAACGTAAAGAAATACAAAATAATAAGAACAAATACCTATACCCGAAAATAACAGAAAATATACAAAGATGGCACAAAATTACATACATACCACAACTCACTAATAAAATAAACAGAATAGTAAAAGGATTAGATATCAAAATAAGCTGGGTAAATAAAACAAATTTAGGAACAATGATTAGCAACAACAAAGATAAAAGAGATAAAATGGACCAATCAGGTGTTTATAAATTAAAATGTAAAGACTGTGAAGCTATCTATATCGGCCAAAGTGGACGAGCCATTAAAAACAGAGTTAAAGAACACAAAAAGTCAATTTTATATAGTGAGAAAAATACAGGCTTTGCCGAACACTGTATAGAACTCAACCACTTCCCCGATATAGATAACTGCGAATTAATACACAATATCACAAAAAGCAAGAGATTGGACCTCCTAGAAATATTAGAAATAAAAATAGCGAAAAAACAAAATCTATTAATCACCAACACACAGATAGAATATGCCAATACACCCTTTATAGACACCGTAATACACAATATAATACCACCCCCACTACACACAAGAACAGACAACATATAAGAAGAAGTGCGATAGTCTTTAAGTTAGATTTATAGATCTCTTTGAGAATGGCATAACAGCCGAAACAATTGTTAGAGTATTTAAATAAATCTCATAGTGAAACAAGCCAAGTGTTTTAATTTATTTTTATTATTTACTGTATGTTGCTAATATTACTTCATAGCTATATGTATATTTAGATAATTTCTTAGCCGTTCATTTATTATATCAATTGATAAATTCTTGGAGTTTTTCGGCTTAGTATGTAATTGTGAAGTAAATGTGAATGTAAACCATTGCTGTCTACAAATTACAACGCAAGTCATACGAAATTTAATTGAAAAATTTTGTCTACGTTGGGACTTGAACTCAAGTCTTGCGTTGAGAGAAGAGAGAAGAATTGAGAGGTCGAAAATTTGAGTCGAATTCAGAACTCAACAACGCAGTGATGAGTATACTAAATAGACACTGAAACAATAGTTACTCAGATGTTTACGACAAGTGAACAAAACGATGCGACAAAGATGGATCTTTCCATTTATCACACGTCGTCTCTTTATTTCAAGGGCAGACTCTATACAACAGTAAACACTTTTGCCAGTGATACTGTGATAGCAGCATCTCATTCAAATCCTAGTGTAGCATCACAAAATCTGTAAGACAATGTGAACAAGGTCCAGGACTGACTTAGAAAATGGTGAATAAAGGCCAACGAAAGTAAATCAGTACATGTTACTTTCACAATGAGCAGAAACACCTATTCTAAGGTAAAGCTGGGTTGTTGTCAGACAATACAAGCAGAGAATTTAAAATACCTGGGCATACTTCTCGATCGAAGACTGAGATTGGCGAAAACATTTTTATCAAACGAAAGCAGCTAGACCTAAAACTAAGGCAATAGTACTGGTTAATAGGACACAAATCTCATTTGAGGATTAATAATAATTGTTGCTGCACCAAACTATGCTTAAATCCGTTTGGACTTAAGGCACTTCGCAGAGCATTTTGCATGATGCTCGCCACTGTCCTCGGAAATTTCCCCTGAGACACAATGACAGTGTCATCAGCGAACCCCTGTGCCTATATTTCCTGGTAATTTAATGTCCTGATGAGATTATCTACTACTAGACTCCATAGTAGCGGTGACAATACGCCTCCTTGAGGACACCTTTTTGTTGTCCTCATGGAGATCGTTTTGATTTGGCCATGAACTATTCTGCTACTCAGTATGTTATGGACCCAGTCGCATGTGGTGCTCTTTATTTTTCGATCTCTTAAAGATCGAATAATGGAAGATGTCGATGTGTTATCGAAAGCTCCCTCTGCAAGTGCAATTTCCTTGTGGCGTAGGCTCCTTTCAAGCCCTCTTACCAGGTTATGCAGCGTAGCTCCACCTGATTTTGCCATCTAGTATGCCCATTGCAGTATGTGAGAGGAGATCTGTAGTCGCTTATTGAGGTTTCCATCTTTTTGAAGATCACAATTGATTTGGTGGATGGCAATACCTCGCACGTATTTTTACGGATTTGAAGCATCCCAGGCAATGAAGTGGACTTACTAGCCCTGTCTACCGAAGGGTTTTTTCCTTTGGGTGTAATATTTTTGTGCTATCTTTTGGTGCAATCCTTTTAGCTTCACTTTTTGTTTGAACTATCGGTTCCTACCGTGGTTGCGTCCATCGTGAGCTGCAGAATGTTTGACCTCGTGATCGAAGAACCACGTGCTAGCGGATACTGCGGCGTCCATCCCGACCAACAAAAATAATGTTCGGCTTAATGTTTCTGAAATTGTTTTATTTACCTTGTTACTGTATACAATTTTCCTCGACCTATCATATTATTAAAAAACTAATTAAGCTTTATTTGTTTCAGATAGAAATGTCTGTATACAAATGGACTTCGCCCATATTCTAACTATATTACTACTGGAAGTCGCTCTTCCCGGCAATATTCGAGCTTTACTCAATTTCGAAGGAAGAAACATTGCAACAATTACGAGGCTCAACAGTGGAGATACTTTTCAAGCCAAGGGTAAGTTTACCGAAACAAAATTTATTGTCTCATATTTTGCCTACGTTTCTGTACAGTTTGTAATTATACAAATTTCATGATTAATAGAGAGGTTTCATCTTTTTTACACACTTTAGTAATAGCTAGTCCGCATTCTGTATAAAAACAACTTTTTTAAGATTGAAATTAGTGAAGACTTTGGCATGAAAACATTAGAAAAAGTTATAGCAAAAGCACTGACAATACAAGCTAGACCATGAGTTGTTTGTAGAACAAATTCATTTGTTATCTTCAATTTATAATTAAAACGAATTCATACATACTAACATGTTATGGATAGTATATAAGCTTATTATAAAAATTCTAAATCCAAAAACTGTGAAACCGGGAAAAAATTTTTCAACATAAAAGAAAAATTGGACAGGGATTACCTTAACCCTACGAGGTTCAACTAGGTCTGTGCAGACCTTTTGCATATAAATGTGTGTATAACTCTTTTGTTCTACGTGTTAGAGATAAGCCCGTCCATGACTTCCTAGAAACGGCTACGGAGAACACAATAAGTATGGAATTATACCACTTATGTGGGTATTTTCGGTTTTATTCCTGTTTACAAGCGAAATGGTTCATACATTCCAAGCAGGTCTGTGCAGACCTAGCTTGTTGCTAAGGTAGAGAATGCGAATTGTGTGTAACGGCTTTTATTTTAAAAAGAAGACAGGCAATTTGCCAGTACAGCAGCAGTGTTTGTTGTGTAAAGATCTGAGTGTCTTAGTTTGAAGTGAGTTTATTTGGGGATTTTCCCAAAAATATATACATATAATATATATATATATATATATATATATAAATATATATATATATATAATATACGAGTATATATATATATATATATGATAATTTTGATGTTCTCGCGGTTGTATGATGAAATGATGGTTTCTCGGGTTCTTGGCCGCGTGTGAGATGTGTCCTGAGAAGGATTGTTGTCTCGACGTTTCGACGGGATCGCACTCGTCATTTTCTAGAGTTGTTCTTTCACTTGTCGCTGAAGAGTAACTGCCGATCGTGTCCTCGGGTGTCTGCTATTATGTTGTACTATGGGAGGTGGGGGTTGCGCTGCTGCCGTCGTGCGTACACGGCTTCGCGTGATTGGTCCGGGTGTCTGTGATTCCTGTGTGTGGGCGTGTACCTGTCTCGATGTGTTGTGTTTCGCATGAGTCTTGATTTGCATGCCGGCTAGGAGTGGTTTCCAGGTGTACGGTAAACGTTGGCCGTCGTCGCGTTTGTTTAAACTTTTGGGTCTCTTTTCTATTTCAATCGCTTCTCTAGTAATTCTAGTAGATAGACTTTCGCTCTTCGCTAGGATCTTCGTATTCTCGAAGTCAATAGTGTGCCCCGTTAGGAGGCGGTGTTGTGCTAGAGATGATGTTGTTTGTTTCTTGAAGACTGCGTTTATGTGTTCCTCTTTTCTCACGCTTATTCGCCTGTTCGTCTGGCCTACATAGGATTGTTCGCATTCTGAGCACGGCACTTCGTAAACACCTTGGTCTTCCAGTGGAATTTTATCTTTCGCGTTGACTATTTTATCGGCTATTTTTCCCTGTGCTGTAAAGATGGTGTCTATGTTGTGTTTCCTTAGTATTCTACCGATTTTGTCTGTGGTACCCTTTATATATGGTAGAAAGGCCTTTGATGTAAATTCCTCTTTTTTCCGTTTTTCTGCTCTATTGTGTCTGGCTTTGTCTATTGTTCTTTGTGAATACCCGTTATCAAGAAGAGCGTTTCTAATATTTCTTCTTTCTTCATTTTTATGTTCATCGTCTGTTAGTCGTTCGGATCGTAGAACTAGGGTTTTCACTACTGAGTTCAATTGTGCCGGATGATGATGTGATTGTGCTTTTAAGTACCTATTTGTGTGTGTAGGTTTCCGGTAAACGGTGTGTCCCAATGTTCCATTTTCTTTTTTGATCACTAACACATCTAGAAAAGGTAGCTTCCCTTGTTCTTCTACCTCCATTGTAAACTTAATTTTCGGATGTTCGCAGTTTAGTTGGTGTAAAAAGTCTTGTAGTTTTTCTTTGCCATGTGTCCATATTACAAATGTATCGTCGACGTAGCGCAGCCACATTTTCGGTTTGTTCTTACAGGTGTTTAGAAAGTTTGTTTCAAAGTTCTCCATGAATAAGTTCGCTATAATCGGTGATAGCGGGGAACCCATCGGTGCGCCTTCGACTTGTCGATATTTCTGGTTGTTGTATGTGAAATATGTGTTTATAAGGCAGTGTTCTATCAGGTTAATTGTAGCCTTTTGTACTTGATACTGGTTTTCTAATATGGATATGGTCTCTGCGATTGGCACCTGCGTAAATAGAGATGTCACATCGAAGCTGACTAGCAGGTCCGTTGGTTGAACATGAACGTTTTTTATCAGTTCAATAAAATGATCTGCATTCTTTACGTAGGACGCCATTTGTTCTGCGTGTACCTGAAGTTCTTGTGCCAGGTATCGTGCTAGAGCTTGTGTTGGTGATCCAATAGAACTAACAATCGGACGAAGTGGTACATCGGGTTTATGTATTTTTGGGAGTCCGTAGAGTTTTGGACATCGGGACGATTTTTGCCGGGGGATGGTCTGCTTCTTTATTTCTTCGCTCAGCGGTGTTGCGTTTATTTTTGCTTTGGTTACTTTTTCTAAGTACGTTGTAGGGTCCGTGTTGATTATTTTATATGACGGGTCGTCTAGCAGTGATCTTATTTTGTTGTCGTAGTCGGTTTTGTCTAATACTACGGTGGCGTTTCCCTTGTCGGCAGGTAGAACTATGATGTTAGTGTCCTTTTGAATATCTTTCAAGGCTAGATGTTCATCTCTTGTGATATTTCTCTTTGGTGGTTTTGCTTTTCTGATGATGGTGGACACTTCCTGTCGTATTATTTCTGCGTTGTTCTGTTCGACTTTGTGTAGAGCTGATTCTACCCCGCATATGATATCTTCTACCGGAATGCGAGTTGGTGTTATCGCAAAGTTAAAACCCTTCTCTAGAACGCTGATGGCCGCTTCGCTTAGTGTTTTTTTGTGATAAGTTGTGTACACGAGCGAGCAAGGCATTACTACGGGAATTAATACACCAAACCGGCGAAAACTCGAGGAAACCGACAAGTGCGCATTAGACGCACACTTACTGCTAACTAAACAACTACACCCGCTGCTATGGGAGAAAATAGACACCTTATGTACATTCAGGGCAGAAACAGATGCCGACATCCGAACAAACACACAGAAACGGAAATTCGAACATTTACGAGTGAAACAGCAACCGACTACAAGTGCAATTACCAACAAAACTACAAGAACAGTACACAACTTATCACAAAAAACACTAAGCGAAGCGGCCATCAGCGTTCTAGAGAAGGGTTTTAACTTTGCGATAACACCAACTCGCATTCCGGTAGAAGATATCATATGCGGGGTAGAATCAGCTCTACACAAAGTCGAACAGAACAACGCAGAAATAATACGACAGGAAGTGTCCACCATCATCAGAAAAGCAAAACCACCAAAGAGAAATATCACAAGAGATGAACATCTAGCCTTGAAAGATATTCAAAAGGACACTAACATCATAGTTCTACCTGCCGACAAGGGAAACGCCACCGTAGTATTAGACAAAACCGACTACGACAACAAAATAAGATCACTGCTAGACGACCCGTCATATAAAATAATCAACACGGACCCTACAACGTACTTAGAAAAAGTAACCAAAGCAAAAATAAACGCAACACCGCTGAGCGAAGAAATAAAGAAGCAGACCATCCCCCGGGAAAAATCGTCCCGATGTCCAAAACTCTACGGACTCCCAAAAATACATAAACCCGATGTACCACTTCGTCCGATTGTTAGTTCTATTGGATCACCAACACAAGCTCTAGCACGATACCTGGCACAAGAACTTCAGGTACACGCAGAACAAATGGCGTCCTACGTAAAGAATGCAGATCATTTTATTGAACTGATAAAAAACGTTCATGTTCAACCAACGGACCTGCTAGTCAGCTTCGATGTGACATCTCTATTTACGCAGGTGCCAATCGCAGAGACCATATCCATATTAGAAAACCAGTATCAAGTACAAAAGGCTACAATTAACCTGATAGAACACTGCCTTATAAACACATATTTCACATACAACAACCAGAAATATCGACAAGTCGAAGGCGCACCGATGGGTTCCCCGCTATCACCGATTATAGCGAACTTATTCATGGAGAACTTTGAAACAAACTTTCTAAACACCTGTAAGAACAAACCGAAAATGTGGCTGCGCTACGTCGACGATACATTTGTAATATGGACACATGGCAAAGAAAAACTACAAGACTTTTTACACCAACTAAACTGCGAACATCCGAAAATTAAGTTTACAATGGAGGTAGAAGAACAAGGGAAGCTACCTTTTCTAGATGTGTTAGTGATCAAAAAAGAAAATGGAACATTGGGACACACCGTTTACCGGAAACCTACACACACAAATAGGTACTTAAAAGCACAATCACATCATCATCCGGCACAATTGAACTCAGTAGTGAAAACCCTAGTTCTACGATCCGAACGACTAACAGACGATGAACATAAAAATGAAGAAAGAAGAAATATTAGAAACGCTCTTCTTGATAACGGGTATTCACAAAGAACAATAGACAAAGCCAGACACAATAGAGCAGAAAAACGGAAAAAAGAGGAATTTACATCAAAGGCCTTTCTACCATATATAAAGGGTACCACAGACAAAATCGGTAGAATACTAAGGAAACACAACATAGACACCATCTTTACAGCACAGGGAAAAATAGCCGATAAAATAGTCAACGCGAAAGATAAAATTCCACTGGAAGACCAAGGTGTTTACGAAGTGCCGTGCTCAGAATGCGAACAATCCTATGTAGGCCAGACGAACAGGCGAATAAGCGTGAGAAAAGAGGAACACATAAACGCAGTCTTCAAGAAACAAACAACATCATCTCTAGCACAACACCGCCTCCTAACGGGGCACACTATTGACTTCGAGAATACGAAGATCCTAGCGAAGAGCGAAAGTCTATCTACTAGAATTACTAGAGAAGCGATTGAAATAGAAAAGAGACCCAAAAGTTTAAACAAACGCGACGACGGCCAACGTTTACCGTACACCTGGAAACCACTCCTAGCCGGCATGCAAATCAAGACTCATGCGAAACACAACACATCGAGACAGGTACACGCCCACACACAGGAATCACAGACACCCGGACCAATCACGCGAAGCCGTGTACGCACGACGGCAGCAGCGTAACCCCCACCTCCCATAGTACAACATAATAGCAGACACCCGAGGACACGATCGGCAGTTACTCTTCAGCGACAAGTGAAAGAACAACTCTAGAAAATGACGAGTGCGATCCCGTCGAAACGTCGAGACAACAATCCTTCTCAGGACACATCTCACACGCGGCCAAGAACCCGAGAAACCATCATTTCATATATATATATATATATATATATATATATATATATATATTGTGATAATCTGTTCCTAGATTAGAATAAATTTAATCCTTTCGATAATATAATACTCTAATATGCAATAAAAGAAAACACCATATTAAACAAATAAACTCAATTTAATACACATAAAAAAAACTAAATAATACAAATAAAATATAACAATTTCAATTTCTCCCCACTATAATATACTTGATTGCGAGAACCCTCAACTTCTGAACAAAACAACTAATAGATAATGGGAAAAAAAAAACTAATTCAGTTTGTTATTACGGTAAAATACTCGAACAAAGGTAAGTAAATTTCATTTGTGTATGTAATAAACAATTTGTCATTTTAAATTATGCCCTTTAGGTGAAAAGAAAGAATTTAGTAAGGTAATCAATACAATCGATGTGATTTAACCTCAAAATGGTATTAGTCCTCTATATTAATAATTTCGGATTCTCAGGGTAATAAAAGGTAGGTCTTGACTTTATTATCAATCAATAAGTCTATGAAGAAATCTATTTCAGTAATACTATATATAAATATTCCTATAAGTGTTGAAACTACAGTGAAGCTGTTCGATTTATGGTTAATAACAATTATAATTCATAAAAAAATCACTATTTATAGGGTAAATTCTACCTTGTCTATGTGCACATATATATTCGTAACAGTAGATATCTCTGCTTGGCACAAGGTCCTTCAGGAAAGTGCTCGGACAGGTTACAGGATTTAATCTTCCGATTCAATGACTGGAAATGGTTTATTCAGTACGACTAATTGGATGGCCCATAAATAATGGAATCAAACAAAAAGGATTAGAAGGGTTGCTATAATAGGATAAGGCACGATAAGACTGTCGTGGATATCAATCGTTGTATAAGCACTTAGAAATTCAAGGTAATTTGAAGCTCCAATGTAGTGTATATCTTTAAATGGAAATATTCTTTATTTTTCAGCTTCGGAATGCGTTTTAAAACATAGAAATCGCCTTAAAATTCTTCAAAAACGCATTATCAAAATTAATTCAATGTGGCTACGTTTATTTTTTATTTAATTCTCTTTTTCGTTAACAACAACTTCTGTTGTTTTTCAACGCCTTAACTACTTCGGAAAATATATCCGCTCGAAAGGAAAAAAAGCATGTACAATGAGTAATACCAGATTGAACTTTTAATTTAAAATGAAAAAGGAATGATACGAAGGTTTTTATAATATCTTATAATAATTTAAAAACATGTTAATTAATTAAGTGACATTTAAAAAATTGCAAATTGCCAATTGGCATAAAATAGATTACCCTGTTTTTGTTATTCTAAAATAGATGGCGCGATCAACATATTTTTAGTAATATGAATTTTAAATTAGAAATATTAACAAAAAATTGTTTATATACACATAATAATAAGCAGAAGACTGAACCAGCTTAATATATAATAATAAATATAAATTGGCAATTAGTTCCCTTTAGTTCCATGTAGCAAAATGGCTTCAGCATCTATTATCGATGATGATATAATGGACGTGGTGAATTGCACCAGAAGATATCAAAATTTATCGGAAGAAGAGAGGAATCAAATGGATAACAAGTGATGAAGAGGCCGGGGAACTCAATCCATTCGAAGGCGACGACGACATTACGGACCCTGATTATGTTCCACTGTTAAGATGCGGCTTCTGATGCTGAGGCAGACATCGTTATAGAAACCGAGAGCACATATGACGATGATGAGGATTTAGAAGATTTCTATGAAGGCGCTACAGCTGCCACCGACGCTCTTGAATTCGTCGATATGGAAATGGAGCCCCGTTCAGCGAACTCGGTTATCAAATACCGTTCAAAAGATGGTAAAATTTGGTCAAGTGCTCCACCAGGTACAGGTAGGCTTCGTGCTCATAACTGCGCCACTATGGGTCGTGAAGGCCCGGCTCCAGGGATTATGCGAAACCTGGTTTCAATATTTAAGTCACTAATAACACCTGAAATCGTGAGTATAATTGTACGTGAAACAAACCGGAAAGCCGGGAGCTATGCCGTCTATGGTGTGCCAATAATCCTGACAAGACACCGCGGTTATGGACGAAACCTGTAGCGGAAAGTGAAATATACGCATTTTTTGGCTTAACCTTGTTTGCTGGCATTTTTGGGTCAAATAGTCAGCCTGCTCTTGAGTTGTTGGGCAACAACGGAAACCCTATCTATAAGGCGACGATGTCTGCTCACCGATATAAAGCTATTTTACAATATATTCGATTCGACAACGGCAACACTAGAACTGCTCGGCTATTAGAAAGCAAATCAGCCGCTATCGACGACGTTTGGAATATGCTCATGAGCAATTTAGAGCGTTTATATGTTCCAGGTGCCCAGATAACTATTAATGAGCAATTGTTCCTGTACCGAGGCCGTACGCGCTTCACTCAATATATACCGTCAAAACCAGCTAAATACGGAATTAAAATATTTTGGATGTGCGACGCCAATTCCAATTATCCACTTAAGGGATTGATATATGTTGGAAAACAGGCAAATGAAGCGCGTGCGGTAAATCAAAGCGAGAACATCGTTCTAAAATTGGTCGAAAAGTACGCCGGTTCTGGACGAACAGTATATGCCGATAATTTCTTCTCTTCTTATGATTTGGCTGCTGTTTTGATGATGAAAAGGTTGGCGTATGTAGGAACCATGCGCAAGAACAAAGCCTGTATACCCAAGGAGATGTTGGATCCAAAACGCGATATATTAAGCACATTATTCGGTTACCACAATAATAATATTGCGCTTTGCTCATACGTGCCAAAAAGAAAAAAGTTGTGGTTCTCATTTCGACCGAACATTACAATCCCGACGTCGACTCATTAAAGCCATCGCAAAAGCCATTTCAAATTTTAGATTATAATAAGTATAAATCTGGAGTCGACACCATGGATCAGATGCTTGGTAGTTATACTTGCAAAAGGTGCACAAACCGATGGCCGTTAGCTCTGTTCTATAACATGTTGGACGTGGCGGGCTTGGCTGCATTTGTTATTCATGACAAATTGGGTCATGTCAAGAGGAACGATCGAAGACGTGTCTTCCTTATGGAATTGGCACAATAGCTAGTGGTCAAAAACCCTCGAACCTCGTAGGGTTAAGATGGGACATTTTAGTATTTGAATTAACAAAATCCCCTTAGCTTACTATTAAAAAAAACACTATTAAAAAGGATATACCATAGAAGTAAAATACATTTTTATTGAGCAAACCTCGTAATGTAAAAAATCCAACTTTAACAAAATAATGTCTATATCTACCACTGAAAGAAGAACAAACAGTTAGAAGTCAAAGAATGAACCAAAATACACACAAAATTAACATCTGAACAGAATTCATTGACATCGGGATTTTCCACATCAACTGAAGGAAGATTTTCACCTAAAAAAATAAATAAAATGAAACATTAATAGACTTAGATTATTCAAGAGGTACTGAATTTACAAAAACAATAGGAATAACTAAACATAATAAGAATTTATTTGAAATTTTGGAAAAAATGACAAAGATTTTTAAAATTCGAAAAATAAAGTAAATTATGTTAAGATAACATCTGAAGGGTGCAGGGAAGAAGGACGAATGTCCGAATATCACCATTTTGAGATAACTACGTAATAATATAATTGAAGGCCGTTACTTTTCAATGAATTCCACATACCGAACAAATAGAGTTAGGGTAACAAGTTATAGCACTTTAGAAATTTACTATGCACGGAAAGAGAGATGAATGTCCATGTAAAAGTATCGCAAGACTACACACGCGTGTGAAGTCATGCTGTGTAAATAGTGTAATACATGCGCGTGTAGTCAGTGCTAAATTCTAAAATGGATGAGGACCGCAACAAACAGCAGTTTGCCTCGAAAAAAACGTGGCAGATGTGGGCGAATAAGTGATATTTCCAAGAAACTAAAACTACAAACTCATGAAAATGGTGACAGTTGTGAGTGTAGTCGATTTAACTGCTTCCAAACACCGTGGCTGAAGAATTGGCAGCAATCATAAAACACTTTAATAACCTTAGAACACACGACGAGCAGAATCTATATTTAGGGGTTTAAATAAACATGGTTATGTAAAACGACATGGAAGCAGACAAGCGAATGACGAAGACATTCAGTATCATTCATTTTCGTATAGCTACAGAGTTTGAGTTGAACGGAGTACTGGCTCAGTTGAGGTACCAATATGCTACAAAGCAATGCTTGCTTTACACGGCATCTCTGCGAAACGTCTTCAGAATATTCAGTGTCACTTAGTCACTGTTGGACACGTAGAACCAGACAAACATGATCGGCATTCTAACCATCGTTATAAACTTAAAGGGGATACAAAAATGCGGTGTACGAACATATTAAATTCTTTAAAGGAAGAAAAGCTCATTAGAGTCTTCGTGAGTCAGAAAGACTCTATTTACCAGAAGAATTTAATATCCAGAAGATGCACAGAATGTTTATGGAGGACTACCCTTATGAAACTTACCGAACTATTTTTGATATCAAATTTAATATTAGCCTTAGATACCCCAGAGGAGATACATGCAGCTCGTGTGATGAATATAAATCACAAACGTCCATCCTGGAAAAAGATCCCTTACAAAAAGATGCTGTTGCTTGTTTGGACAGGGAACACAAAACAGCATCTCTTACGGGCAGATGCATTTTATAAGCGCAAACGAACCGCTCATCTAGAGTCTCAAAAAAATTATAAAAAGGAAGTTATTGCTTTGTTCTTCCAGAAGAATTTGAGTCTCGGTTTTCTTATAATACTTTTTTTTGGAGGTACGCCATGTGACATTCATCCCTCTTCTCTCCCGACATATTGTACCTGCCCGTTTTTATATTTTTTATTTACGTATGTGCAAAGAAGATGGAGTGAAGTTTTTATACAAAAGGTATCGTATATATATATATATATATACGATGTGTCCGAGATAAAGAGGGCCACTATAGGAATCTCGGAAACCTTAAGAGATACAGATTTGGCTAAATGGGAGAAAAGTTTCGTAATAAAAGGTCTAAGAAATTGGCGTTTTTTCGTAGAGTGAACTGAATTTAAAAATAAGAAATTCAATTAAAAATAGTGAATAGAATTTTTCACATTAGCTATTCTTAGTTCTTGTTTCGAGAGAATCCACAAACCTTATTTAAAATTAATAAATTCTGAAATAAAACTTTAAAATTAAAAAAACACCCGAGGTAATTAAATACCAATCCATGCACCCACGACAGAAACAGCTAGCTGAGGAAGAAAATTAGGAAGAAGTCCACACCGTGCAAGAAATTTCAAATATCTTTGCTATAACATTTATTGTTTCTGTAAAATAAAGATATATAGAAAAATAAAGATTTTTATTGTATAAAACATATACAGTGCGTCCATAAAGTATGGACACAAGCCCGTAGTAACGTTATTGTGCATTATTTGACAAAATGCAAAGATATGTCGATTAATGTTTTTTATTAGCTATATTTAGATGCTACCACTTTGTTTTTTCCGTCGACCTTGAATAAGTTATGACGTCATCGCTATTTTTTTTAAATGTCAACCCTTTTTTTTTATTAATTTTGAAAGCTTTTACAATTCTTATTCGATGTTGTAAAAATTTTGGTATGTTACATTAGAAAATTTTTGAGTAAATTGTGTTGTAATTCTAAGTTTTATTTTTAACATTTTCAGTACCTAACAAATTTATGACAAATGCTCAAAATGTTTTCCTTCATTTTGTTGACAAAATCCTAAACGATGATAAATTCCATTTCGCACATTCTGTAATATTTCAGGAGTGATTAATCTGGTTTCGTAGATGATGCGTTGTCGTAAAACGTCTAAAATTGATTTTAAGTAACCCCACAAGAAGAAGTCCAATGGGGTTAAATCTGGCGATCTAGCTGGCCATTCAATTGCCCCTCTTTTTCCAATCAATCTGTTAGGAAATGTATTATTGAGGTATTGCCTTACTGGTAGCGTATTGTGCGGAGAAACACCATCCTGTTGATACCAAATTCTACGATCTGGCAAATGTGGATCCTCATTATTAGGAAAAAGAACCGCTAAAACGGGTATAAATTCATTCCTCAAAAAATTCAAGTATATTTCCCCAGTCAAGTTTCCAGCAAAGAAAAACGGTCACACAATGCGATCGCCGATAATCCCTGCCTATACATTTAGTTTTTACGGGTATTGGATATGTGTCTCTTGCATCCAACGAGGATTACACAGGTCTACAGTGATTTTGATGTTTGAAAGCTGTTTGCTAATTTGTATATGTTTGGGGGCCCTAATTCCAAAAAACGCCATATTTTTGCTCTATCACGTAAATTTTTTTTATAGCGCTTTATATCTTAAAAAATGTTAATTTATTAATATACATACCTATGACAAGAATATGTTTGTTCCATGTTAGGCATGATTTTTAAATGAAGTGATTTTTATGAAATTAAATGTGATTTGGCAACACTGGTTAATATTAGATTTCTCACCAAAGCAACAGAGTCGGCGCAGAAGCGTCAATAAAACGTTGAAACCTGCTTATGTGCAGTTTGGTTGTGTTAGTCGTCGTGCTACTGTGTCCGCGCGCTTGTTGTCTTCGTTGTTGCTTATTTTAAGTGTTCTAGAACGTATAAATATGGAAAGAAGACAATGTGTGAACAATCCGAATAACTTTTGTTATATCTGTGGTAGTTATGTCGTAGTAAAGCAGAGGCAAACTATAACTTCGTTTGTGAAAAATGTATACCACGCTTATTTTGGTGTAAGAATTGGCGACCAAGACAAGTCCTGGGCTCCTCATACTGTTTGTTCCGTTTGCGTTGAAGCATTAAGAAATTGGCAAAAAGGTAGGAAGGAATGTTTAAGCTTTGGTGTTCCTATGGTATGGCGAGAGCCTAGAAATAACAGTGATGATTGTTATTTTTGTTCGTGTAATGTTCAAGGATTCAACAGAAAAAATAAGAAACAAATTGTGTATCCCAATCTTGACTCTGCTATTCGACCAGTTCCTCATGGACCAGATGTACCGATATCTACCGCCCCAAAAGCACTAGAAAACGTCATATCGTCAGAATCAGAGGAATCTAATTGCGACCCAGACGACTCAGATTTCACACCAGATTTCAGAGAGCCCGAAGTGTTTAACCATAGCGAACTAAATGATTTAATTAGAGATTTGCACCTTCCAAAGGATGCATCCGAATTGTTAGCCTCCCGACTTCGTGAGAAACATTTACTGGCACCTGGCGTCACATCAAGCTTTTACCGGGATCGCGAAAAAGAGTTATGTCAATATTTTACTCAAGACGGACCGCTAGTGTCTTGCAACAATATTCCTGACTTAATTTCAAAATTAGGAAATGTGCCGTATGTAAAAGAAGAATGACGCCTGTTTATTGACTCAAGTAAGCGTAGTTTAAAAGGCGTTTTATTGCACAATGGTAACGAGCTGGCCTCGGTTCCCGTTGCCCATTCGGTACATTTAATGGACACGTATGAAAATTTTGAACTTCTTTTAAAGAAAATAAACTACCAAGAACATCAGTGGATGCTTTGTGGTGACCTTAAAGTGCTGTGCATGCTGCTAGGATAACAAGGAGGTTATACAAAATTTCCATGCTTTATTTGTGAGTGGGATAGTCGAGCAAGGGATAGACATTGAACTCAAATAGAATGGCCCTCTAGAACAAGCCTTACACCTGGTAGCAAAAATGTATTAAGAGATACCTTGGTTGACCCCAAAAAAGTTTTACTGCCTCCTCTCCATATCAAACTAAGCTTGATGAAGCAGTTTGTTAAAGACCTAGACAAAAATGGACAGTGCTTTAAATATTTGTGCGAGACATTTCCAGCCTTATCCGATGCCAAGTTAAAAGAAGGTATTTTTGTTGGGCCGCAGATAATAACGTTATGCAAAGACAAGGATTTTCAAAACACAATGACCAATGTCGAGAAAAACGCCTGGGTTTCATTTAAAGAAGTAATTGATAAGTTTCTTGGGAACTCTAAGGACGAAAACTACGAAAATATTGTTCAAAATATGTTACAACACTTTCATCGTCTAGGTTGTAATATGAGTTTGAAAGTGCATTTCCTGTTTTCACACTTGAACTATTTTCCTGAAAATCTTGGAGCAGTTAGCGAATAACAGGGAGAGAGGTTTCACCAAGACATTAAAGGAAATGGAACGGCCATACCAAGGCAGATGGAGCATAACGATGATGGCGGACTACTGCTGGATGTTAAAACGGGATATGCCCTTAAAAACATACAACCGAATGTCCGGACAACGCAGCTTTCTGGCAAAAAGACAAAGATTTCACTTAAAAAAGACTGAGTAAAGTATTTTTTTCCACTTTTTTAACTTGTATTCCACCTTTTTACTCAATAAACAAATAAATTTTTTTAGAAATATCGTTTTTTTCATTTACTATTTGCAAAAAAAACCTTACGTGATACAAATAAATGCATAGAATTTTTGAAATCAGCCTACCAAAATGATATAAAATTAGTTTTCAAAATAAAAACATGTGTCAAAAAGTTTAATTTTGTAGACCTGTGTTATCAGTCGACCAAAATCGGCAATTTTGTCTTTTCACAGTGCCATTCAATGTGAAAGTAACATCGTTATAAAACAAAATGTTGAAGAGAAATAGAGGGTCATTATCAGAAATTTGCATCAACCGTTCACAATATTCCAAACGCCGATCAAAATCATCCTCAGACAACTCTTGAACTAAATTCATTTTATAGGGATGATACTTTGATTTTATGCAAAAGTTTTCCGACTCTACCCCTTGCTACGTCAAATTCTCGACTAAATTGCCGTGTGCTTGTGTGAGGACGTTCTTGAACTGGTAACAAAATGTCAACTTGAGTGTCTAGGGCCGTTGACGGACGTCCACTTTTTGGTTTATCTCGAACGAACCCTTCTTCCAAAAATTTTCTGTGGATTTTACTTACAGTTCGGGATGCGTTTCATTAAACAACTCCGCTACTTCCCTAATATTTCGACGTCTATCTGCAAACCCAATCATCATGAGCACCTCAATGCGTCCCCGTTCAGATAAATGCATCTCAGAGAATGAATAATTAAAACACTTTACACCAACAATTAGGATTAAATAAAAATGTTGTGATTCGGATTATTTACAATCTCTCAAAAAAATTACCTTGTCACTTTGGGAATGACACAAAGATGAAAAATGATTACTCAAAAATTTTCTAATGTAACATACCAAAATTTTTACATCACCGAATAAATAATTGTAAAAGTTTTGTAAATCCACAAAAAAATGGGGTTGATATTTAAAAAATTATCAATGACGTCATAACTAGAGAACGGATGCAATTTCCATAAAACGCAATCGGCAATTGGAATTGTGTATAACGTCGCTCAGTACATCCCGGCGTAATTCAATGAAGTATGTGTTTGACTTACTCCACCACCTGGTCTCGCAGCGATAACAATGGACAACCCAACTATTGTATTCGGAGAATATAGTGTTTTCAGTGGTGTCGTGTACGTAGATTAAATAAAAAAGTTTATTGTACTTCGTAATAGAAATAGCACGTACATTCCTTTTCTTTTCATTTAAGCAACATGTTCCAATTATTTTCACGTAAGTGTGCATAAAATTTCGTTATTTTATTTCGTTTATTTGGATCAATAAATCAACCGTAAAACGTCACATAGGATCGCTAAAGCACGAAAAAAAATTGAACCCGTTGGAATCTGACAATTTTAACGAAGAACTCTGTGAAACTTTTATGGCAGCTAATATTCCATTATTTAAATTGAACAATCCAATTTTGAAGACATTTCTGAAAAAATATACTGGTCGAAATGTTCCTGATGAATCAACTTTACGCAAATATTATGTTTCTAGGTGCTATACGAGAACAGTAGAACGCATTAGAAGCCATCTTTTAAATCAATACATATGGATAAGCGCCGACGAAACGGTGGATATGTTAGGACGCTGTGTGGTAAATGTTGTAGCTGGTGTACTACATCCAACTATTCCCTATAACTCATATGTAATAGCAACAAATGTTATAAATAGAGTTGATGCGGAAACAGTTGCTGAAACCATTAAGGAGAATATGCAAAAAATGCTTCATTCGGACGCCACGTACAAAGAAAAAATACTTTTATTTGTCAGTGATAGTGATGCGTATATGTTGAAAACAGGCAGACTATTGAAGAAAACATATCCTAATATGCTGCATATTACTTGTGTAGCACATGCTCTCCACAGAATCTGTGAATATATCAGAGACACTTTTCCGGAAGTTGATAGACTTGTATCAGCTTTTAAAAAGTTTTCAGAAAAGCACCTTTGAGAGTAGCTCTTTTCAGGGAAAAATTTCCATCTCTGTCACTGCCTCCCACTCCAGTAATAACTAGATGGGGAACATGGCTGGAAGCTACTAGTTATTATGCTGAGAATTTCGATAGTCTAAAACATTTCGTAACACTGCTAAAGGAGGATGCTAGAAGTATTGGCGAGTGCAAGGAGCTCACACAAATCCCAAATTAAAAAAATCAGTTGTACTTTCTTCACGAACACTTTGGAAAATTGCCAAAACTAATCACTTATTTTGAAAATCGAAATCTCAAATTAAATGACGGATTAACCACATTAGATGTGGCTGTTAATAATTTGAAAAGTATTCCAAGTGACTTCGGATGTGGTCTTCGGCAAAGTTTGAAGCAATTCTTAATAGAAATCCAGATTTAATTACATTGCAGCAATTATGTATGGAGACAATTCCACAAAATCTAACGGCTAAATATGAAGAAATAAAAGAATATTTCCAGTATGCACCTATAACCAGTTGCGATGTAGAAAGGAGGTTTTCTATTTATAAGGATGTACTTAATTCAAAGAGAACAAAATTCACAGAAGAAAACCTTGAGAAACTATTGCTAGTCAATATTAATACTCCTTTACTCAACTTGAACGACAAAATGAACAAATAAAAATGTTCCAATTATAGAAATAAAATTAAAAACTTTAAAAATACAAGTTTTCAACAAATACATATGTATTTCGTAATTTTATAGATCACCACCCGTTCGTTTTCCAATTATATAAATAAAATTAAATATTTTAGAAATACAGCCTTTCGCCAGTACTGCACTGGGCTTTGCGTCATGTGGTAAGCGTGTCCGTTCTCTAGTCATAACTTATTCAAGGTCAACGGAAAAAATAAAATTGTAGCATCTAAGTATAGCTAATAAAAAACATTAATCGACATATCTTTGCATTTTGTCAAATAATGCACAATAACGTTATTACGGGCTTGTGTCTATACTTTATGGACGGACTGTATAGTAGAAATAACGCCTTCATAATAATACGTAGATTTTGTCTGCCTTTTAGATATGGAAAAGTGATCTGTATAATAGTCGGGTTGCATTTTTAGAACGTTACGGTCGCGTGAAAACGTTTATTAGCCGAACATAAATACATACGCGGTTATATTTATAGAATAATTTCATATAACTGTAAAGCTACTGTCTAACTTCTGATACAATTCCATTAAATCATCTACTTTGTATTAGAAAATGAAAAATAAAAGCTTAACATTGCTTATAACTTTCCTTTGATTGCTTTCCGTTGCTTAAAAATTTTCAAATACAGATACAGTTACGTCAAGTCGTGTAATTTTGAATTAATAAACTTCTAGTTAATAATTACATGTTAACGTAATGCTTCTGCAAAAAGGTCGAAACGTCTGTTATGTAATATGGGAATGGGGCGTAATAAGATGAAGTTTTCTAGTTTACTATAACTGCACCTTAAAATTACTAGATTTTTCTGTAAAATTAATTTTAGCTGTGTATACGCTGACTTGGATTTGATGCATTAAATTGCTACATACAGGCTGATTCATTTTCGGCCCTCACCATGGGGATCTCGCTTATTATTGGAGATAGAGTATAGGTTTAAATTTGACAAAGTTGTTAAATTTTGTGTTTGTTATAAATCCGTAAAGAAAATAGACCTGTGACAATTGACCTTCGTTATTTAAAAAAAAAACGCGAAAACCCCATTTTCTTCTTTTACCTGTAGCACCTACATTTGGCCTTGTAGAGAAAAAATAGAAACACATCCTTGTGGCCATTTCTAAACCTCTATCCAGTGGTGTACTCTAAACTTTTATACGACGTTTCGTTTCTTTCTGGCCATCATCAACTATCTAATTTCTTATAGGCGCCATATTGGATTTAGACATCTTCAGAAAGAGTTTTTTTTCTGATTTCAACCATGTACCACATGTTGACTAAAGTTTTTGACATTAGGTTTTATTTGAAAGAATAAATTATAAGATTAAATAAGGTAGCCATGGAATTTCAATCTGTCAAACATTTCATTTATTGTTCATTAATAATACAAAAATGTCATACACTAACGAAGAGAAACGAGATATGATAAGTATTTTTTATTCATCGAACCGAAATTCAACAGTAGCGAGTACAAGATATCTACAATTATATCCAGAAGGACAACAGCCTCATCGTACCATTTTTCTAGATCTCGACAGAAATTTGGTCGAGAATGGATCGTTTACTAAGCCGCGTAATGGTCAAGACAACAGGAATTTAAATGAAAATCGACAAGATATTTTACAAATGGTAAATTAAAAGCGTGTTTTCAAATTTCATGTTAATATTGTATTTTTATAGATAAATAATAATCCATCAATTTCTACACGCGAAGTAGCGTCAGAATTAAATTTGTGCCAGTCCAGAGTTTGGAGAACTTTACATAAAAGTAGGTTTAAACCATACAGGATCCATGTTAGTCACTCTTTACTGCCTGGAGATAATTTGAGAAGGCCAGAATATTGTAATTGGTTAATGGGAAGGATAGAAAATGACGAAAATTTTTTAAGCAAAATCATCTGGTCAGATGAAACAAAATTTACAAATTCTGGAATGTTCAACAGAAATACGGAGCACTATTGGGCAGTACAAAATCCCCGACAAAACAGGGCTAGAAGACCACAACATCATTTTGGAATAAACGTTTGGATGGGTATTTTAGCAAATCGTCTCTTAGGACCAGTTATGTATGAAGAACATTTAAATGGAGAAAGATATTTAAACATTTTACGTACATACGTATCTGACTATCTTGACGACAATATCCCATTAAATCAATCACAATATTTATGGTGGCAGCAAGATGGCGCACCAGCACACAATGCAGCTGTTGTTAGAAAATTTCTTAAATCAAGAGTTTGCAAACCGTTGGATTGGAAATAGGGGAGTTGTTGAATGGCCTGCGAGATCTAAGTCCGCTAGATTTTTTTTATGGGGATATGTTAAAAATAATATTTATAAAGTAGATGCGCCAAAAAACATTGAAGAATTACGAGACAGACTTCAGAATGCCTTCGATGCAGTTCCTAGAAGAACTATACAAAGGGCAGTACAAAATGCCAGAAGGCGTGCCCAATTGTGCAGTACCGAAGATGGCCAGATAATTGAACATTTACTGTAATTGTTTATTGTTTACTTTTCTATGTATTTTTATTAATGTTTTTGTTATGTTGTACTTGCTACTGTTGAATTTCGTTTCGAAGAATAAAAAATACTTATCATATCTCGTTTCTCTTCGTTAGTGTATGACATTTTTGTATTATTAATGAACAATAAATGAAATGTTTGACAGATTGAAATTCCAAAGGCTACCTTATTTAATCTTATAATTTATTCTTTCAAATAAAACCTAATGTCAAAAACTTTAGTCAGCATGTGGTACATGGTTGAAATCAGAAAAAAAAACTCTTTCTGAAGATGTCTAAATCCAATATGGCACCTATAAGAAATTAGATAGTTGATGATGGCCAGAAAGAAACGAAACGTCGTATAAAAATTTAGAGTACCCCACTGGATAGAGGTTTAGAAATGGCCACAAGGACGTGTTTTTATTTTTTCTCTGCAAGGCCAAATGTCGGTGCTACAGGTAAAAGAAGAAAATGGGGTCTTCGCGTTTTTTTTTAATAACGAAGGTCATTTGTCACAGGTCTATTTTCTTTACGGATTTATAACAAACACAAAATTTAACAACTTTGCCAAATTTAAACCTATACTCTATCTCCAATAATAAGAGAGATCCCCATGGCGAGGGCCGAAAATGAATCAGCCTGTATAGAATGTTAAATTTAATGAGTGAAATCCAATATTATTTAGTTTTTGAAAACGCATTTTTTAGAAGATGCAATTACGTAGATCTGTGGAGTAAAAATAATACGAAAACATAAAAAGTAAGTGGTGGTATAAAGAAGTTAAGGGTATTCGAAGGTTAAAATACACAAACGGATTTTAAGGGGCGTAGCACTGTAAACTAATTTTTCCATGCAGGTGTGACTGCGATATCATATAGAACCGATAGAAGCAATGGTTTACAGCAGGGATGCACAGACTTATAGGGAACAGGGACCAATCGGGAAAAATATAAGCCAAGTACGGGCCACTACAAAGAATACTTATTAATACAAATATTTTTATTTTTAAAAAGTATGAAATACTACAAATGATAAAAATAAAAGAACATTCAAAAATGTTTGTTGTAATTATATAATCGTAATGTAATCTAATCATTACAATGTAATATTTCATGTTTTATTATTTTGATGCATGACATTGCATTAACCTAACAATTTTGCTTATGTTTGGCTCCACATTACTTGTCGCCACACGTTAAATTGCTTCCAGATTTTCATTTGCCAGACGGTTTCGATTTTTTGTTTTGTTAAGTTTCATGACTGAAAACATTTGCTCACAAATAAGCTTGCGCATTTCAATGCATTTATTCGCAACTCTTTATAAGCGGCTTTGTCAACGCAACGGTAAAAGTTAAGTAAATTACTTTCATTAAACTTATTTCGTAAATTATCATCATTTTGCATGTCTATCAATTCCAGCTGTATTGATTCCGGTGCATTTTCGGGTGAAATGTTGAAAGGATTGCTGAAAATGTCTAATAGAGGTTTAACTTTTTTGAAGTCTAGGAAACGATCATGAAAAGCTTGTACTAAAATATCAATTTTTTCAACATAAGCGAAATTGACATCAGGTTTATTGAATTTCTCCATAATGTTTTTGTAGTTCGGAAAATGGCTGTAATTGGCTGAATGGATTTGTGTCCTGAGAAGACTCTATTTGCATTGAAAGGACAAAACATGAGAGTATAACTGCGAAATCAATTCATCTTTGCCTTGGAGTCGCGTATTTAAGACATTCAAGTGATTTGTGATGTCTACAAGAAACGCTAAGTCACACAGCCAATCAGGGTAGTCGAGTTCGGAGACGTCCTTCTTCTTTTCCGCCAGAAATATTTTGATTTCTTCAATCAAGTTAAGAAACTGCTCTAGTGACAACCCACAATTTAGCCACCTTACTTCAGTGTAAAACAGGAGATCACCATATTCGCTTTCAATATCCTCGAGAAATTGTGTGAATTGCCGGTGATTGAGACCTCGTCTACTACAACTTTCATCACATTTTCAAACCCCAATAATTTTGAACATAGGGCCTCTTGATATATAATGCAATGAAACTGCATTAATTCCTTAGTATCTCTGTTTTTAGTATGTAAATACTCTTTTAACATAGTTATTATCCCAGTCGTTATTATCAGTCGTAATTCCAGATAATTTCGTTAAATCCAAATCCATTATAGAACATATTTCCAGAAGAGCTTTGAGCATGTCACTCCCATTGGTTTGACTTGTCAAAGAACTCATACCAGTTCTTCACTATCAGTTCTTCATTCACTTCAAAATTTTGCGTTACACCTCGTAAAAATATTAAAAGTTGAGCAGTGGAACTTATATCTGTAGATTCGTCGAGTGCTATAGAAAAATACTCAAAACTTTTCGATTTCGTTACGAGCTTGCTCTTCTATATTAGCTGCTAATGTGGTAAGTCTTCTTTGAACAGTCATCTGATTTAGTTGAATTTTCTCAAACCTCTTTGCATCTTTCGGACACATTTTTTTTGCGGCGATATCTAAACACTGCTTAACAAACTCACCATCTTTAAAAGGCCGACAAGTTTTCGATATTATTCGAGATATTTCAAAGCTAACTTCAGTAGCTGTTTCAGCATCTTGAATTGGTTTTGTAAACATAGCTTGCTGGCCTATTAGTTCCCTTTGTAAAGTTGAAATTTTTTGCGTTCGATTTTCGCCAGTTATTTTGGTAAAAGTATGATGCTGGGTTTCATCATGCCTTTTCACATTATAGTCCTTCGGAATGGAAGCACTACTCTTGCATATTAAATAGACGCTTTTGTTATGCGATGAAATAAAAAAGTACTTTTCGGTCCAAATATTTTGAAACTGTCGATTTTCATCTTCAACCTTACGACTACGTTTTTTACTGGGGCCTGGTTTATCCATATCAAAATTGATATTATATTGTTACATAGGTAGATGCCAAGTTCGAACGACGAAATATTTATTCTTCACAGATTACAATTCAAACAATATAAGGTTCGCTTGTCCGTAGTTAAAACTTAAATGCCCCGATATCGGGTTAACATCGAGAACCTACCACATTGTTCGGGGATAATACCGACGTGTTTCGCGAATCTTCGAGTAATCTAGTTGGTTCGAGAGATTTCTAGTCTCGTAACAATATGCTTGGAACGACGAGGAGCATACCTGGCCTACGTAGTAAACCTGAACAAGAAAGTAGTAGGTACTTAAAGATACATATCTTACTAACAATTACAAAAGTTAGAATAAAATAAAAAGTTAAGAAATATTTATTTGAATGGATTTTTGTACTTTTGTAGTTTTTCGAACAATTTTTAAAATTCGTTGGCGGGCCAAATAAATATCGACAGTGGGCCGCATGCGGCCCGCAGGCCGCGGTATGTGCATCGCTGTTCTAATAGAAAGGGCATAAATTACCTAATGTAAACGCAAGCCTCTCATAAATTTCCTTGGATTTTTTCCTTTCCAGAAAAAAAGAATTGAATCACACTGCAAATTCCAATTATATCCATTTTTGAATTTCACTCGAAACCCTTGTCTTCAAGCAACTGTAAAAATGCTAAAATGCTAAAAATGTAAAAGGTGAAAGAATGATTTGAAACTATAGAGATTTCATTCATAGGAAGGAAGCCTGCTCGTTCTATACAGATGTCACTGTCATCCTCTTAGACAACTTAATTGGAGATCCAGCTTCTAAAAATTGAGTACTTTGAAAGGTACAGCAGCCTCTAATGTACCGTTTCGCATGTATATATGTATTTTAAATTGCATTTCGGAATTATTCACACATCATAGACGTGTCAATAACTATAAAAAAGTCTCTTAGTTTTATATCTATATTATTCATCTAACGACGTATTTAAAGCGTGAAGTATGTAATTGGGTGATATTAAACTAAACTGAAATGTTTATATCACGCGCTGTAAATTAGCCATTTATTAGATAAAATTATATAGTTACCGTACGACATAGTAAAAAAACCAATCCGGTATATTAGTGCTTCTAATATTTGCCTAATTTACATACAAATATCTTAAAAATAAATGTTGTGATATTTATAGAATCTGTCCTGATATAATCTATTTTAACCAACACTTTACTATGCACGATTGTCGATTTTATATACTTGGTTTGCCCTTTTTAGCTGGTCAATAAACTCATTCTGTCTGGCTAATACTACAGCCGATGATCGAGTAAGATTATTTTAAAGTAACATTTTCTATTCTCTTCATTTCAGGTATTGATTGCGATTTCGACACCTGCGTAGGTTTGAGCAGTGGAACAGCGGGCATTCCCCAACAATACCGCGACAAGAACTCGTGTACTTGTCAGTGTCATGCTCATCTGCCAGCCTTCAGAGAAGACTTACAAATATGCGTGGACGATATACGAGGTAAGTATTTCATTGCATTCATTTATAGAACCACAAATCGCTGTATTTTGGCCAGGATATACTATGATGTGCCTAACGATAGAAATTCTTACGGGTGTTTGAAGCAACACAGTCAATTCAAATTAGTATACCAAAAATAAATAAAACACACATAAGATGTTTTAGATTTACACTTTATTAATAAGATAATGACAGCTTTTTCGCTAACACAGTAGCTTCTTCAAATTTAACAAGACTAAAGATACATACAATATACAGCGTTAAATCAGGTAGTTGACCCAAGTTAAAATTCTAGGAACTATTAAATTTTATATTTATTTTTGAAAACTATACTATGTCCTACTTGTGTGAGTATATATAGTATAGTTTTCAAAAAGCTAAAAATAAATGAAATAGTTCCTAGAATTTTAGGTATATCAGATATAAACGAGACTGATTTTTTAATGACTCGTACAAAAGTTTTTTGAATCGGCGAAGTAGGTGGCTATGTAGACAAAGCACTTAGGGTGGGGAGAGCAACGTCTGAAATTCCGTCGAGACCGTTCAGTAGTGCAGTGACCATGAGTGAGCAAGCAGTGCACGTTTCCGTGGAGCAGCGGATAATTATTAAGTTTTTGACCAATGAGGGGGTGAATCCAACAGACATTTTACGCAGATTGCACGCACAGTTCGGGGAGAACACCCTTTCACGACTTCGCGTGTTTGCATGGCATAAACAATTTTCTGGAAGCCGGGAGAAAGTTGAAAACCAGAGCCACGTTCGACGCCCACGGACGAGCGTTACCGAAGCCAACATTGAGGCTTGATTTTCTTCATGATCGCCGCACAATTAATGCCCAATACTATTGCGACGTTTTGGATGCCGCAAAATTGTCTTTACGACGAAAAAGAAAGACGCAATCCGTTAAAAATGTCATTCTCCTTCACGACAACGCCAGAACACATTCGGCAAACATCACGAGGCAAAAAGTGGAACAATTCGGCTGGGAAATCTTGGAACATCCTGCTTACAGTCCAGACTTGTCACCCTGTGACTACTATTTGTTTGGACCTCTAAAAGAAGCTCTTGGAGGCCAGCGTTTCGACAGCGACCAAGCGGTAGAGACATTTGTGCTCCAGTGGCTGTGTGACCGGCCTAAAAGTTTTTACGAAAACGGGATTAAAAAGCTTCCAATCCGTTGGGAAAAATGTATTGCGCGGGCGGGAGATTATGTAAAATAGTACATTTGTATTAACCTTATTCAATAAAGCATTTATAGTTTAAAAAAATCAGTCTCGTTTATATCTGATATACCAACTTGGGTCAACTACCTGATTTAACGCTGTATATTGTATGTATCTTTAGTCTTAAGTTGAATTTGAAGAAGCTACTGTGTTAGCGAAACAGCTGTCATCATTTTATTAATAAAGTGTAAATCTAAAACATCTTATGTGTGTTTTATTTATTTGTGATATGGATTTACATCAATGAAAGGTCGAAACAATGAAAGAATTCAAATTAGTATACTTTGAAAACTCTTTCGTTTAAAACTATGGCCAAGTACAAACTTAAGTAAAGGTAAAAAATACACGCTGTGATTATTTCCTGCTGAAGATGACAATTTATTTGTCGAAATACTTTTTATCTTTTCTATGTATATTCTGAGCCAAAAATTTACATCTTTCCTAAGATTCCACATTACGCCAAAGTGTTACTTAGAAAAGTTGTTCAGAATGAAAAGTTATGACCTTATGCAAATTTTCAGAATAATCGGTCTACTTTGGTAAAAGAAGTTGAAAATATAAAATTCTTTATTATTTACTATTACATGATAAAAAAACAGGGTGATTAGAAATTTTCTCAATTTTTTTACAGTTTATCAAGAAAAAAGGAAATTAAACTACAATTACTCTGTTCTGATTTCCTCCAAGAACTATATAGACATTTTTCTGTCCTAACTCTAATATCATCGTATACTTTCACTGGGTTAATTGTCATTGGGTTAATTTCTTTTACAGCATCGCTAACGTTTTGTTTTAATAAGTCGATGTTATCATGAAGATCGTATGAAAAAGCTTTTTCACCTTTCAGAAAAGTCCTGATTCATAAAATTCGTAATTAAACGAATTGAATTGGCTGGACATCCATCTTGTTGAAAATGAGAATCTTCTAAATTCATATTTTTCATGGCAGGTAAAAAAAAAGTTGGGGAATGTTGGTTTAAATTAATATCAAAAAAGTATGGACCAATAATTTTATCGTACCTTATTGCACGCCATATATTTACAGTCTTGTACCGTTGACTGTTTGTTACTATACGAAGATGTGGATTCTCCTAAGATTAGCACCTACAATTTTGTGAAGGCACGATGCCATTAGTTATAAGGCTTGACTCATCTGAAAATATCATTTTTTTATAATAATATCTGTCGTTTAATTTTTTTTCTCCAGCCTATAAACAAAAACAGCTATCGATGACCATCGTCTCCAGCTTCTAATTTATGAATGGACGTGGGTTTAAATGGTATAATTTTATTTTCTTTGAGAATTCTTTGTACGAGGTGCATTCAAGTTCTAAGACCTCCGATTTTTTATTCTAACTAACTACTCACCCGAAAACTATGAAACTGGTGTTACTTCTTGACGTAATCTCCCTGCAGACGTACACATTTTTCACAACGTCGACGCCATGATTCCATGGCAGCGGCGAAGGCTTCTTTAGGAGTCTGTTTCGACCACTGGAAAATCGCTGAAGCAATAGCAGCACGGCTGGTGAATATGCGGCCACGGACAGTGTCTTTCATTGTTGGAAACAGCCAAAAGTCACTAGGAGCCAGGTCAGATGAGTAAGGAGCATGAGAAATCACTTCAAAGTTGTTTTCACGAAGAAACTGTTGCGTAACGTTAGCCAGATGTGCGGGTGCGTTGTCTTGGTGAAACAGCATACGCGCAGCCTTTCCCGGACGTTTTTGTTGCAGTGCAGGAAGGAACTTGTTCTTCAAAACATTTTCGTAGGATGCACCTGTCACCGTAGTGCCCTTTGGAACACAATGGGTAAGGATTACGCCCTCACTGTCCCAGAACATGGACACCATCATTTTGTCAGCACTGGCGGTTACCCGAAATTTTTTTGGTGGCAGTGAATCTGTGTGCTTCCTTTGAGCTGACTGGCGCTTTGTTTCTGGATTTAAAAATGTCATCCACGTCTCATCCATTGTCACAATCGACGAAAATAAAGTCCCATTCATGCCTTGGTTGCGCGTCAACATTGCTTGGCAACATGCCACACGAGCAGCCTTGTGGTCGTCCGTCAGCATTCGTGGCGCCCACCTGGAGGACACTTTTCGCATTTTCAGGTCGTCATGCAGGATTGTGTGCACAGAACCCACGGAAATGCTAACACTGGAGGCGATCTGTTCAACTGTCATTCGGCGATCCCCAAAAAGTCTCTCCACTTTCTCGATCATGTCGTCAGACCGGCTTGTGCGAGCCCGAGGTTGTTTCGGTTTGTTGTCACACGATGTTCTGCCTTCTCTGTCCTAACTCTAATATCATCGTATACTTTCACTATTGTCATTGGGTTAATTTCTTTTCCAGCATCGCTAACGTTTTGTTTTAATAAGTCGATGTTATCATGAAGATCGTATGAAAAAGCTTTTTCACCTTTCAGAAAAGTCCTGATTCATAAAATTCGTAATTAAACGAATTGAATGGGCTGGACATCCATCTTGTTGAAAATGAGAATCTTCTAAATTCATATTTTTCATGGCAGGTAAAAAAAAAAGTTGGGGAATGTTGGTTTAAATTAATATCAAAAAAGTATGGACCAATAATTTTATCGTACCTTATTGCACGCCATATATTTACAGTTTTGTACCGTTCACTGTTTGTTACTATACGAAGATGTGGATTCTCCTAAGATTAGCACCTACAATTTTGTGAAGGCACGATGCCATTAGTTATAAGGCTTGACTCATCTGAAAATATCATTTTTTTATAAAAATATCTGTCGTTTAATTTTTTTTCTCCAGCCTATAAACAAAAACAGCTATCGATGACCATCGTCTCCAGCTTCTAATTTATGAATGGACGTGGGTTTAAATGGTATAATTTTATTTTCTTTGAGAATTCTTTGTACGAGGTGCATTCAAGTTCTAAGACCTCCGATTTTTTATTCTAACTAACTACTCACCCGAAAACTATGAAACTGGTGTTACTTCTTGACGTAATCTCCCTGCAGACGTACACATTTTTCACAACGTCGACGCCATGATTCCATGGCAGCGGCGAAGGCTTCTTTAGGAGTCTGTTTCGACCACTGGAAAATCGCTGAAGCAATAGCAGCACGGCTGGTGAATGTGCGGCCACGGACAGTGTCTTTCATTGTTGGAAACAGCCAAAAGTCACTAGGAGCCAGGTCAGATGAGTAAGGAGCATGAGAAATCACTTCAAAGTTGTTTTCACGAAGAAACTGTTGCGTAACGTTAGCCCGATGTGCGGGTGCGTTGTCTTGGTGAAACAGCATACGCGCAGCCTTTCCCGGACGATTTTGTTGCAGTGCAGGAAGGAACTTGTTCTTCAAAACGTTTTCGTAGGATGCACCTGTCACCGTAGTGCCCTTTGGAACACAATGGGTAAGGATTACGCCCTCACTGTCCCAGAACATGGACACCATCATTTTGTCAGCACTGGCGGTTACCCGAAATTTTTTTGGTGGCAGTGAATCTGTGTGCTTCCTTTGAGCTGACTGGCGCTTTGTTTCTGGATTTAAAAATGTCATCCACGTCTCATCCATTGTCACAATCGACGAAAATAAAGTCCCATTCATGCCTCGGTTGCGCGTCAACATTGCTTGGCAACATGCCACACGAGCAGCCTTGTGGTCGTCCGTCAGCATTCGTGGCGCCCACCTGGAGGACACTTTTCGCATTTTCAGGTCGTCATGCAGGATTGTGTGCACAGAACCCACGGAAATGCTAACACTGGAGGCGATCTGTTCAACTGTCATTCGGCGATCCCCAAAAAGTCTCTCCACTTTCTCGATCATGTCGTCAGACCGGCTTGTGCGAGCCCGAGGCTGTTTCGGTTTGTTGTCACACGATGTTCTGCCTTCATTAAACTGTCGCACCCACGAACGCACTTTCAACACATCCATAACTCCATCACCACATGTCTCCTTCAACTGTCGATGAATTTCAATTGGTGTCACACCACGAAAATTCAGAAAACGAATGATTGCACGCTGTTTAAGTAAGGAAAACGTAGCTATTTTAAGTATCTAAAACAGTTCTCATTCTCGACGCTGCCGCTACAATTCCATCTGCCGTATAGTGTTGCCATCTCTGTGACGTATTGACAACGAACGCACGCTCATTTTAAAACAATGCACATGCTTCTATCTCTTTCCAGTCTGGAGAAAAAAAATCGGAGGCCTTAGAACTTGAATGCACCTCGTATGTGCGATTTACTTATTGATAATTCAGTAGACCGCTTTCTCAATGATATTTTGTTATCAATGTTCACGGATTCTCTCACCAAGAGTGTAGCAGCATCTTCATGGTGATGAACTAGTTTTTTTTTTTTTCAAATTTTGCACACTTCCAGTTTCTGGACCTATAGCCAGGCAGCTATTAAAGCCATTATGAAGTCGAAACTGGTGAAACATTGTAAACAGGTCACCAATACGCTGGCACAAGACAATACTGTGTCGCCGATATGGGTGACAGTGAGATGGGCGACGAACTGGCCAAGGAAGTTACTAATAGGAATTTCATAGGACCAGAGCCTGTATGTGGAACTCTAATGATTTCACATACATGATAAGGGAACTGAGAAATGTATTAGAGGTGGTATAAGGAGCACTGTTCTCAAGTGCCTGGACGTGCTGGTGGCCCCCCAAAGCATTAGAAGAAGGCCCAAAAATTCTACGATGGATCGTGTTTGGGGTGTGAATTATCTTCTCTGGGTAGAAATTAGACTGTGTTGGCCTGTAACCATTTTCTAGTCCCCCTGGCACAATGGCAAAAAGCTAGATCAGGTCAGAACATGATTTCATCATTATTGTGACGATCGTTTATAAATCGTAACAGTTTAGGCAAACATCTTTGTATATAAGGAGCTGTAGTGACGCCTCCTCCTCTAACATGGACATATGATTGCGATGCACCTATTAGAATTTTGCCTTCAAATTCAGCTTTTCTGTTATATTTCACATTGTCCTAAGCTACATTCAAATTCTCGGTATAGAATCCATCATTACCCTTCACCTCAGAGTTAGATAACATAAAATATTTTTCATCATCCAAAACGTGGACAACGTCGACAGCACCGTGGAATTTTAAATGTCATTTCACTTCTCTTAATTTCCCGATCTGCAGCCATGTGTGATACTCTATAGCGCCTTCGTAATCTTCGCGTAGATACGCCAATTCTTTCTTCTGCACCTACTCTCAGTCTACCTGCTCTGACATCAGTCAACACTCGAGACTTTCCGCTTTTTGGTAGGTTAAGACAACGTATTCCTTCTTCAGAGTCCCTTACTGTTCGGTAAATTGTTGCACGGGAGATATTAGGTCCTTGAATATTTATTTATGCACCAAAGGCGTTATGGGTATTATATTGCTCTGAGGTCGACGTTAATTCAACCCAAGGCCCTCTGGCCCGGGCGATGAATTGCCATAACGCCAGTTGTTCATATAAGATTTTATTTTTCACGAAAAATAAATACCTTAAGCGGAAAATTCAAAGTACACTGGAAAAGTACCGAGATTTCTGTCAACTGTCACGTCGTTGACAACCGTTACGCATCTAATATGACTCCTTGCATCACCGATAGAGGAAAGCATTTCTTCTAAGAATTAGAGTATCCAGCACGATAATTATGTTACAGTGTCAGACACTTGGAGAACTTCGGATCACATAATTTTTGAGGACATTTCGAAATGGTATATTAAGATATAAGTTTCATAAGACATGATTCTTGCGCACGAGTTTTCTAATGAATGAGTGCGCAAAAAGTCTTATGAAACGTGTATTTTATACTATTTTTTCTATTCCGCCTTTTAAATATTAAAAAATGTTTAAAATAATAGTCATGTTCAATACGAATATTTTAGATATTTAATTTTTTTGACGTTGGTTACACTGACTTATAATTTGAACATTTCAAATATTTGAAATATTGTGATGTGTTTTGAAATTTAAATGTTAGACTAATTTATGTAACTATCTAACATTAAATTAGACGAAATGAGTAATTGCACGCCGCCAGACCTTCGGAAAATTGCAAAAGACAATTTGGAAAATCTTCTGCCAAAAAAAATCTCGACACATTTATAAAAAAGAATATAACCAATTTATAACTTGCTGTAAAGAAAATAACATCGTGACTATTACAGAAAACATTATGGATTGCCTATTTTGACAAAGATAGTAAAATAAAAAAGGCATCTTCCTTGTGATCCAAATATTCGATGTTAAAATGTTGTTTGAATATTTATAAAAATACAGATATTTCAAAATTTTCTAAACTAATAGCATATTTAAAAAGATTGTCTGAAAGCTATGAGCATAAGAAATCGAAGATTTTAAAAATAGAGCACATTAACCGATTTATAATAAAAGCCGATGATAAAACATATTTAGCAATGAAAGTAAGTAATAAAAACATAGTTATAGTAGTATTTTACTAATTTTGTACATTATTTTGTTATAATAGACATATTAAAATTATGTTAGATCATTCTTATAATGGGCTTTAATGGAGCTTGCCGTCGTGAAGAAATAACAAACATGATTGTAGATGATATACAGTTTAAAAATGATGTCATAATGGTTGACGTGCTAAAAACTAAAACTTATGTTCCTAGACAATTTATTATTACTCAAAGGTTATGGATTAATTTGGTGAAAAAATATTATCATCTTCGTCCCAGTCATGTTACACATAGGCGTTTTTTCCTGCAATATAGAAATGACTTGTGTGTAAATATTCCAATAGGTATTAATACAATAGGAAAAGTATTGCTACTTACTTGAAATTACCTAATCCTGAACTCTTCACTGGACATTGCTTTAGACGATCCAGTGTAACACATTTGGCTAATAGTGGGGGAGATTTAATTACAATTAAGCGCCATGGAGGATGGAAATCTTCCGCTGTGGCTGAAGGTTACATTGATAATTCCATCAAGAAAAAATTAGACGTTGCTGAAATACTATCTAACACTGCACCTAATACGTCTACTAAAATCACAGAGAATCCATTAACTTCTAATTCAATGGACAGTGATTTATTAGTTAATGTGAATCAGCAGGGATTCAAACAAAATATAGTGTGTTCCCAGAATCTGCCTGGAATATCTATTAATGCCCACGAATCTTCTAGACTTACAGTAAAAATATATAACAATTGCAGTATTCACAATGATAAGTAATCTCAATAGAAGTATTTATAGCGTCTAGCTTTGTTAACGACAAATCTGTCAAATCTGTCAAATGACAGATAAAGAGTTGCTCTAAATAAACACTATATGATTGTTTTTCATAGTCTATTAGATTTTATTATTCTCAATAAATTCACCTTATCCCTAGTAACAAGTGTTCATTTGAAAAGTCAATCTAGTAGCATGTGATTTACTGAGAACATTTTGAAGTATATCGTAAATTAAAATTTAGTACTTAACCTACGAAGTCGTATATTTTGACAGTTTCATACATACAAATAAATAATAGGTATTTATTGAAAACTATAACAAATGTTGAAAATGTTATCCTTCAAGATCAATGCACTTTAAAATCCTCCGTTCAAAATTTCTGATGATATTCTGCAACATTACTGGATTGTTATTAATTTCCATGCATTTCTGTTCGATTCTCTGTAGCATATCATTCAAATTCAATATAGGTGTTCGAAATATGTTATTTTTTAGATAAGGCCACAAAAAGAAGTCGCAAGGTGTCAAATCGCATGAACGTGCAGGCCAGGCAATTTCAGTATTTCGACTAATTATACGCTCATCAAAAAATTCTCTTAAATAATCCAAAGATTCTGCAGTACAGTGACAAGGTGCTCCGTCTTGTTGGAAATATGCATTTTGAAGTTCATCATCATGCAACTGATTGACAAATGGTTGTACAATTTCCGTACGGTACCTTTGAGCAGTTAACGTTCCCTGAAAAAATATTGGTCCAATGATTCGCCTGTGGCTTATCGCTGCCCAAACACCAATTTTCTCAGGATTTAGCGATTCTTCATTAATTACATGTGGATTTTCAGTACTCCAAATTCTTGTATTTTGTGAATTTAGGTATCCCGTTTTATAAAACCATGCTTCATCAGTAAAATGACTCTTTGCGAAAGTTCTCCATTATTGTTCATATTTACAAACCAATTACAAAACTGTAGTCTACGTGGGTAATCAATTTCTAATAATTCTTGAACTGCTGTGACACGGTATGTATAAAGTTGCATATCTTTTTTTAATAACTTGTGAGTTGTACCAACAGAAAGGTTTATTTGTTGACTCAAATGTAGAACAGATGTTTGTGGTTCATTTTCCATTATTTCTTCAACACGATTGACAACTTGAGGTGTATGTTTCTTAACTGCTCCGCTGCCTGATTTTCTTAAGAGACTACCAGTTTCAGAAAAAAGTTTTAAAGTTCTATCCAAAGTATTCTTAAATTGTATATAATCTATTACAAAATGTGTAAACTCAGTTTGAAATTCTACCATGCAATCTTGAACTGAATAAACCCATAAACCATCAATTTTATTACCACTTCGAAAATAAGCCTGGACTAAAAAAATTTTATGTTCTAAAGTGAAAGACATTTTAAAACTGAGAAGCAATTTGTTTAAACCAGAATCGACGCACGATTATTTTATGCACTAACTGATATTTGTGATTGACATTATCAAATGTCATTTGGATTTACGTTTACGGAATAACAGACACATACTAATATATTTGCGTCTTATTCTATCAAAATTCAAAGTAACATAATTTGACTGTTCAAATGAACACTTGTTAGATACACTCCTTTAGCAAGAGTCTGTCAAACGCCTTTTGTTATGTATAATTAGTACTAATAAAGTTTTAACAAATATCTCTACTATTCTCTCTATAATTTTTATTTACATTTTTATCACTGTCAAACGTTCATATCTAACCATATCTAACTTTTAAAACGATTTAGTTCTATGATTTAGTTACTTATTACACTTGTGACGAACTTCGAAAAAAAAAAATTAGAGTGCGGTAAAGTAATACATTACGATACTGTGTAACCAAGCAACGGGGTATCGTAATTAGCACTTTACGACACCGGCGCAGAAAAACTGTATTTTTAATTTTGCTAAATAATCTTCATACAGTAAATAATAAAAATAAATTAAAACACTTGGCTTGTTTCACTATGAGATTTATTTAAATTCTCTAACAATTGTTTCGGCTGTTATGCCATTCTCAAAGAGATCTATAAATCTAACTTAAAGACTATCGCACTTGTTCTTATATGTTGTCTGTTCTTGTGTGTAGTGGGGGTGGTACTATATTGTGTATTACGGTGTCTATAAAGGGTGTATTGGCATATTCTATCTGTGTGTTGGTGATTAATAGATTTTGTTTTTTCGCTATTTTTATTTCTAATATTTCTAGGAGGTCCAATCTCTTGCTTTTTGTGATATTGTGTATTAAGTCGCAGTTATCTATATCGGGGAAGTGGTTGAGTTCTATACAGTGTTCGGCAAAGCCTGTGTTTTTCTCACTATATAAAATTGACTTTTTGTGTTCTTTAACTCTGTTTTTAATGGCTCGTCCACTTTGGCCGACTGTACACTGTATAGAACTCAACCACTTCCCCGATATAGATAACTGCGACTTAATACACAATATCACAAAAAGCAAGAGATTGGACCTCCTAGAAATATTAGAAATAAAAATAGCGAAAAAACAAAATCTATTAATCACCAACACACAGATAGAATATGCCAATACACCCTTTATAGACACCGTAATACACAATATAGTACCACCCCCACTACACACAAGAACAGACAACATATAAGAACAAGTGCGATAGTCTTTAAGTTAGATTTATAGATCTCTTTGAGAATGGCATAACAGCCGAAACAATTGTTAGAGAATTTAAATAAATCTCATAGTGAAACAAGCCAAGTGTTTTAATTTATTTTTATTATTTACTGTATGAAGTTAAAATGTTTCACCAAGAAGTATCTGCAACAACAGCCGAGAATATTGCTAAATAATGTCAAGAATTTGATTCTTTCATTAGAAATTGTTGACAGTTGTTGACACGTTAATGTTTTCAAGTTGTCAATGTTTAGATACTCTTAATTTTAATAAAGAATGCTAAAGTTTTGCTTCGTACTTTAGACTTTGTTAAAAACTAAAATTATTAGTTCTGTAAAATGTATATCCTTTCTCCTCGGGCTTTATTTGTACTCACACAACATTAAAAACTGTGAATAAATTACCGGGCGATATGACCGTGTTTATAGTAACCGTATCCAAGGTGAAATGAACGAATAATATCCAAGTGAAAAATAAATATATTTACAATATCCACTTTTCGAATTCGGCCAACTTAAAATGCTTTTTCGAATTTCGATTTTGTATGCCATAATATCAAAGTTTATTGACGAGACCTGTCAATATTTTTGTCGACAAAGCCTGTTTGAATAAACTCCCAACATTGGTATCTAAATCGAACCGTTTCAAAGTTATGAAAATTAGTTAGGAAATTTGTCTCAAAACTTTTGTTACATAACGTTATAACTAAATACATTTCATTATAGTACGGAATATATATTTACTTAAATGAATTTTCATTGTTTCCCAGACATTTATGTGCTATGACATCGACGTAAAATACATACTCATAAATCTCGAAAGAGCAGTTGTCTTGTTCACTCATAATTTACGTAACGAGATGCAGGTGTCTGTCCAAGCATCCACGTAAGTGATCGAAATTACTCAGAGAACAATAACGCAGCGGAAAGAATTGCGGAAGAAAAATAATTCAATTAATGGATAACCACTGCTCGTTTAACATTAATCACGGTTCATTGCCTACCATTAATCATGGACTTATGTCGCAGATACACAAGTAGTATCGACTCGAATACAAACTGTAAAGATACGGTGAGCATATTTCGAATTAAATGGTAATTATTCCGATTGGCGAGATTGTTAACTTAGCGGAATTGTTTGATCAACTGTTAAATATACTAATCAGCATAGTTATTGCGATACCGAGATAATTCCACACATCTATCAATCTATCTGTAATAACTTATGTTTATTTTATTGCCGTAATGAGTTGTAATTAAAGTCAACTCTATTTGTAATAAAAACAATAACTCCTTATTTAAATACTTGACCTATACGACTGACTATTTTATTGGAGCATGTCTAGTGTTATTCATTAGTTTTACAACATCACTCTGTAACAAATATTAACCGCTAATAAATATACTTTCTTAAAATAGCATATGTATACTCCTGTTCGTGTCTATCTTATGTCTAATAAGATTACTATTTCTATGTAATTGAAGGTAGCATTCCTACATTGAATAGCACGCTCGCTTCTAGTTAATTACTATCTCATTTGCATCTCTGTAAGCTTTATGTTCGTGAAACTGTATCATTAATAAGACAGATATGAAAATACATATTAGACCTAACGATGTTTTCTATTACCTATTCATCTTACTAATATATATTGTTTGGAAATATTCCGACCAAGAAAAATAGTTTTTTTGGTCAACCGCTCGCGAAGTTATCAATTCGCGAACACATTAAAAAAAAAATTAACGCTAGAGAATGTGCACTTCATAGTGATAAATATCTATCCAACACCAAAGTGTAAAATGTACTGTACTTTTTAATAAGATCTAGTGTTAAAAAATTACACTATACCGAGTAAATGTACAAAAACTATATTTACTCTTTGCATATTAAATTTAGAGTAAATTATTAGAATAAAAACAAATATTGCATATCAAATTTAGAGTAAATTATTAGAGTAAATACAAATATTGCATATTCAATTTATAGTAAATTATTAGATTAAATTATGTAAGTGTTAGTACAGGGTGGCCCAAAATGACCGAAGGGGTTTGAGTTCATTATAACTTCTTATTTAAGACATAATTATTAATTTTTTTAAATTTTAAATACAGTATATTAATGGAGAATATTTTTAATTTAATTATGAAAAATTATATCTCGGGGGTGGCCCAAAATGACCGTAGGGGTTTTAATTCCCTATAACTTTTTTATTATAATCTTTTTCTCTCTGGACTTTGAGGGTCCAACCCGCACATTAAAATAACGACGATATGCACGCTTAAAACAATGGATCGTTGATTTGAGAAATAAAGGTCAACGATTTTGGCACGTTGTTCAATTGTGTACTGTTCCATTTAAATTCCCCAGGTCTTCTTTACAAAATACTGAAAACGAAAAAAAAAAATAAATTATAATAAAAAAGTTATAAGGAATTAAAACCCCTTCGGTCAACATACTTACCGATATACATGTGTCCCGTATCGTTATGTTCAAATTTTAGGAGTGTAAAATAGACTTCATTTCAAGTATCAAAAACGCAAAACTTTTATTTGTTTCAAAGTTACAGATCCATGAACATGATTGTCAGATAATTAAAAAAATGTAATCCTAAAGTCAATACAAACTGATTTTATTTAAAAAAGTTATACGATTCAATAACAGGCCTGTGATTGTTAACGTGGCATAATAAATTGTTATCCTAAAATAAATAAACACGTGTCGTAGTGCATACAGTAATTTATTGGAGATCTACAAAAAAGAGTACTGGAAATTGATTTATGATAAAGAAGGTTCTTACTTATTTCGTAAGTGCTGAACCATGAATATCATACAATAAACAAATGTTCAGATGACTGTTAACGTTTCATTTTTTAATAAAGGATTACATTACGTTTCAGTTCATACAACAGCTTATTAGTAAGTGGACACGTTTTCTTTATTCAAAATGCCTTACCGATTTTCTTCTCAAGAGTATGCGGACATGCATTTTGTGTATGGCTACTGTATCGGCAGTTATTGAATACCGACATCGGTTTCCCGATCGGCGCATACCTCATTACGGAACGTTTCTGGAAGCACGCAGACAATTTCGGGAATGCGGACTGCGTGATTATCTTTTCGACCGAGGAGTAAATTTGCCAGCAGACTTAAAGGAAGAAGCAGTAGCTATTGTTACAAGGGATCCAACTCTGAGTGTACGTCGAATCACTAAACAACTAGGAGTGTCACGAACAACAATTTGGCGAATTTTAAAACGTGAGGGCTTATATCCATATCACTATCGCAGGGGACACGGTTTACTTGAGGCAGGCCACTATGCTCGTCTAGTTTATTCAACCTGTATATTTAGACAGTCACGGCTTCATTTGAATTTCTGCATTTCTTCATCTGTCCTCTGGACAGTTGAATCTACGTTCACGAGAAATTGTGCTACAAATCTGAGAAACCTGCACAGGTGGTCATCAGAAAATCCCAAAGCTATACGTCCACCTAAATTTCAACATGAATTTTCTATTAACGTTTAATCGTTGACTTGTTGATTGGTCCCGTCGTTCTTCCTGGGAGGTTAAATGCGGACAATTACCTTCAATTTCTTATTGACGAACTGGCAGGTCTTTTAGAGGATGTCCCACTGAATGTTCGACCAGACATGTGGCTTCACATGGATGGGGCACCACCACATTTCTGAATTGCTGTCCGAAATTGGGCTAACGTCAATTATCCAAGATGGATTGGTCGAGGTGGTCCTGTTGCATGGCCACCCAGATCACACGATCTTAATCCCCTTTTATTTATGGGGGTACATGAAAAATTTAGTTTACGCGCAAGTTTCGAACACAAGAGAAGAGTTGTTGGATCGTATTCACCTGGCTGCCGAGCAAATCCAACAAAACAAGTATGAAATTCGCATAAGTACTTCTTCTGTTGGCTTACGGACACCAGCCTGCATTCAACAAGGAGGTGGACATTTCGAAAATATTATTAATTGAACTTTTTTAAATAAAATCAGTTTTTATTGACTTTAGGATTACATTTATTTTCATGATCTGACAATCACATTCATAGATCTGTAACTTTGAAACAAATAAAAATGAATATACAAATTTTGCGTTTTTGTTACTTGAAATGAAGTCTACTTTACACTTCTAAAATTTGAACATAACGATACAGGACTCTTATATATTTCACGTACTTAGTTAAAGCAGGTATATTATGATAAACACTTTTTATTCAAGTAAGCTCTATATATTACTTAACAATTGACTACCTCTAAATTTTACCTTTTATTAGCTAGGTACTATACTTTGTGTATTAGTCAGGTGAAATCATACTAGGAAATTTACAAAGTAGACGAATTTACTGGTAATCTATTTTTATTTTATATATATTTAATAAGTTAAAATAAATTAAAAATGGGCAACTAGTCTGTCAATTCATCCTCATTTATTATCTCTATATTTCACAACAAGTTCGTTGCTTCTTCAAGAGATACTACAAGATTAATGAACATGATATTAAATAAATTAGTGTATAAATAAATAGTTCAAATACTCGCAGAGAAGCTGTACTTCGTTACTTTTAATTTTTTTAAATGTCTATCACTACTTGAACGTTGTGTGTGTTTGTAGCATATATCTAAAAAGTTAAAATAGGACATTAAAACAACGCAAATTTAAAATCTAAAATTTATCTTACTGGTTTGGAACAAGCTTGACAAAATACATTGCTTCCATCAACCCTTAAATTTTTGTCCAATTTGCTCCACTTTTCAACTTGGCACGTTTTCACAGCTGGTATTTTGAAATAGCACACTATCACTATCTAGCACGGCACAGACAACACATAAATAGGGAATGAAAGAAAAAAAAATACGTAAATGGGTCCATTAATGGACTCACATTTTTTCGCTTCTGTACCGGCATAGCGAGGCGAGAAAATCGCTATTTTCGGCATAGTCTCTTTTGTCCGTCAGATGTCAGCAGATTATCTGGTGCCACCTGATAGGACAAAATTTGCTTTACTTATAAAGCGTTCCATCATCAAACTTTACTTCACTTACCAAATTGACAAAGTCTATTGTCTGACAGAAACACGGATCTTTGGCAGAAATGTAAATGTTGTAAAATACAAGGTGTATGTTTATCTAATTGTAGAAATTAAGGCAACATATTAAGCGACATTTACGTCTAAAATGAGATTTAATACTCATTAGTTCTCATTTGCAGTAAGTTCAATATACTTTCTTGATGTTTTCCTTACAACGAAGTCCTTGCTTGTATAAGTTCCTCATCTTCGATCACCTTGAGTTGATTCCCTGCCCCATTTAAACTACTTAGACCAATATTTGAATATAAAATATGACGGGGTATCTTGGATTTAAACTCTCTGGATTTCGACTATACTTTGGTCAGTATAAATCCAAATGTGACAGCTATTTGACAGCAAAAACTTAATATTTTCATAGCTAGACACATCTCCCCTAGTATTTCGATTTTTATTTTTTCATCATTCATAAAAAGCTCGTATTCTCCTGATTTATTAATGATATATAAAATATAAATAATAATTGTAACCAAGAAACTACTATAAATAGATGACAAGTTAGTTATTTTATTAAATTTTCTTAATAGACTTTATACAATAAGATTTATTGTAGTCTTCAAAACCACAAACCAGCAGTACTACAATTATACTACGTTCGTTTTTTATTTTTTAATACTCCTGCGATTCTTTAAAATATATATTCATATCAAGATACGACGTTCGAACGGCCTCGACAAGTATTCGATTCATTCGGTACAGCAAGTCATCAATGTCAATTAATGTCTCGCTGACAACTTAATATCTATGCATATGTGAATTTAAGGCTTGCGTTGATCACTTGTATATCGTCGACGTTGTACCACAGACGTTATGACAGCCAATAACATTAAATAATCCCTCGAAATGTTTTATCTTAACGATTCCTCGGGAAATATTCAAATTTAATGGTCCTAATTCAGCACAATATATTTATTATACTTGCCGACTTTAATAGCACGGGAAAATTCACCTTAAACTAAACACTGTTATTTCAAATATATATACGAATATATCTAAATAGGTGGAATATTAAATACATATCTGTGAGGCTGTGTTATAAGTAGAGATCAGCAGTCAGCGGTATATTCCATAAATTTGTAGCGGGCCGATTTATCGTTTAGTTATTAGTTACTTGAGTTCTATTGCAAAAGTATAATCTACTGTAACTAACCTGGCAACTTTCACACAATATGTTAGTGATACTATTGATTGTCAGGGTCGGGTTGATTATGTTTATTTTAACTACTCCCACGCATTTTGTTATGCTTTAAATATAATCCTATATACAGGCTGATTCATTTTCGGCCCTCACCATGGGGATATCTCTTATTATTGGAGATAGAGTATAGGTTTAAATTTGGCAAAGTTGTTAAATTTTGTGTTTGTTATAAATCCGTAAAGAAAATAGACCTGTGACAAATGACCTTCGTTATTTAAAAAAAAAACGCGAAAACCCCATTTTCTTCCTTTACCTGTAGCACCGACATTTGGCCTTGTAGAGAAAAAATAAAAACACATCCTTATGGCCATTTCTAAACCTCTATCCAGTGGTGTACTCTAAATTTTTATACGACGTTTCGTTTCTTTCTGGCCATCAACTATCTAATTTCTTATAGGCGCCATATTGGATTTAGACATCTTCAGAAAGAGTTTTTTTTTCTGATTTCAACCATATACCACATGCTGACTATAGTTTTTGACATTAGGTTTTATTTGAAAGAATAAATTATAAGATTAAATAAGGTAGCCTTTGGAATTTCAATCTGTCAAACATTTCATTTATTGTTCATTAATAATACAAAAATGTCATACACTAACGAAGAGAAACGAGATATGATAAGTATTTTTTATTCTTCGAAACGAAATTCAACAGTAGCGAGTACAAGATAACAAAAACATTAATAAAAATACATAGAAAAGTAAACAATAAACAATTACAGTAAATGTTCAATTATCTGGCCATCTTCGGTAATGCACAATTGGGCACGCCTTCTGGCATTTTGTACTGCCCTTTGTATAGTTCTTCTAGGAACTGCATCGAAGGCATTCTGAAGTCTGTCTCGTAATTCTTCAATGTTTTGTGGGGCATCTACTTTATAAATATTATTTTTAACATATCCCCATAAAAAAAAATCTAGCGGACTTAAATCAGGTGATCTCGCAGGCCATTCAACAACTCTCCTATTTCCAATCCAACGGTTTGCTTTGATTTAAGAAATTTCTAACAACAGCTGCATTGTGTGCTGGTGCGCCATCTTGTTGCCACCATAAATATTGTAATTGATTTAATGGGATATTGTCGTCAAGATAGTCAGATACGTATGTACGTAAAATGTTTAAATATCTTTCTCCATTTAAATGTTCTTCATACATAACTGGTCCTAAGAGACGATTTGCCAAAATACCCATCCAAACGTTTATTCCAAAACGATGTTGTGGTCTTCTAGCCCTATTTTGTCGGGGATTTTGTACTGCCCAATAGTGCTCCGTATTTCTGTTGAACATTCCAGAATTTGTAAATTTTGTTTCATCTGACCAGATGATTTTGCTTAAAAAATTTTCGTCATTTTCTATCCTTCCCATTAACCAATTACAATATTAACTAACATGGATCCTGTATGGTTTAAACCTATTTTTATGTAAAGTTCTCCAAACTCTGGACTGGCACAAATTTAATTCTGACGCTACTAACTATGACGCTTTTAATTTACCATTTGTAAAATATCTAGTCGATTTTCATTTAAATTCCTGTTGTCTTGACCATTATGCGGCTTAGTAAACGATCCATTCTCGACCAAATTTCTGTCGAGATCTAGAAAAATGGTACAATGAGGCTGTTGTCGTTCTGGATATAATTGTAGATATCTTGTACTCGCTACTGTTGAATTTCGGTTCGAAGAATAAAAAATACTTATCATATCTCGTTTCTCTTCGTTAGTGTATGACATTTTTGTATTATTAATGAACAATAAATGAAATGTTTGACAGATTGAAATTCCATGGCTACTTTATTTAATCTTATAATTTATTCTTTCAAATAAAACCCAATGTCAAAAACTTTAGTCAGCATGTGGTACATTGTTCAAATCAGAAAAAAAACTCTTTCTGAAGATGCCTAAATCCAATATGGCGCCTATAAGAAATTAGATAGTTGATGATGGCCAGAAAGAAACGAAACGTCGTATAAAAATTTAGAGTACACCACTGGATAGAGGTTTAGAAATGGCCAAAAGGATGTGTTTTTATTTTTTCTCTACAAGGCCAAATGTCGGTGCTACAGGTAAAAGAAGAAAATGGGGTTTTCGCGTTTTTTTTTTAAATAACGAAGGTCATTTGTCACAGGTCTATTTTCTTTACGGATTTATAACCAACACAAAATTTAACAACTTTGCCAAATTTAAACCTATACTCTATCTCCAATAATAAGCGAGATCCCCATGGTGAGGGCCGAAAATGAATCAGCCTGTATATATATTTAACGTTTTATCTCCCGGTATACTAATTTCCGTCACAAGTTGTTTTAATTTTATTTCTAATAGGATCACCCCTCCACCGATGCATCCGGATGGAGGGTCTATTTCCATCCGTTAACGAGAGTGGTTGTGTGTGTGTGTGCTTTATACGTTCTAGTTTAGTTTTTACGCTTCGTTAGAGAAGCTAAAAAGGAAACAACCTTCCTTTTCTGGCATGAGTTCTTGACGGCATTTTTTTTGTGCGTATCTGTGGAGCATTTGAGACAGCTCTGGGCAAGACGAAATCTAGGCACCGACACCTCTATTCTGCAACCACGAACAAATTTTTGAATCTCGAATTTGAGGTGAACCCATTATAATTCCCGATACCCCGATTACCGATCCAAAGTGAAGACAACACGTTTATTCGTTTAGTTTTTTTATGCTATACTATTTGTCTCTCTTACTCTAAAATTACCGTTTTGAAGTTATTATAAATTATATTATCTAACATTTGAGTTATTAAATAATTATCTGTTCAATTTAAAATTTTAAGTAGCATTTCGTAAGATAATATTTATTCTTAATTAGTGGCATTGTGTCATGTATTATTTACATAATTACTTGTAATCTAAATTCATTTTGATTTCAATTTAGTTTGCTTTGGTATTTTATAATATTAATTTAACGTAATATTTTTCTATTATTTTTACGGCTTTTATATTTTATTGTCTTAAGAATATTCTAAATTTTTTTTAACGTGAGATGTTCTTTATTGTAACTGGTTATTTTGTGCAGGCTTCTGTTACCAGGCCGACGACTGGTATAAACAAAAAACTGTCTGCATGTGTGCTTGGGCACTTACTATATTATAGATTTATTTGATTTAATTTTTTTTTTAAATACACCTAAGACAATTTTATTATGTGTATAATTACTATTACTCTGTGAAGTTGTTTTAAAGATCCATAGAAAAGGCTACTTTAATTTCTGTAATCTAGACTATGATGATGTCATTTTGTTTTTTTTTTGTGTAATAATTCATATTGAAACTTTATCTTATTTTTTTGGTGTGTGCTCATACGCATATTGTAAGCTTAGCTTCATTTCATTATAAAATCACCTTATATATATCTTTTTCGACTTTTATATTAAATATTTACAAATATTATCAAATTAATATGTAACTGCGAATTGAATGTGAATGTAAACATTGCTGTCTACAAATTACAAAGCAAATCATACGAAATTTTTAATTGAAAAACTTTGTCTACGTTTGGACTTGAACCCAAGTCTACGGTTTGCCGGACCGTTGCTTTACAAATTAAGCAACGATAGACCTTGGTTTAAACTAATTAGAAATGCATTATAAAGTAACAGTGTTAATGATTCAGATGACAGTTATTGAAAGTAGATGACAGTTATTGAAAGTAGATGTCAGGTTTGAAAGCAGATGTCAGTTATTAAAAGCAAATGTCAGTTATTGAAAGCAGATGTCAGTTTTGAAAGCAGATGTCAGTTTTGAAAGCAGATGTCAGTTATTGAAAGCAGATGTCGTCAGTCTTTGAAAGCAGATGTCAGTTTAATTGAATATATCAAATGATAAATTCTTGGAGTTTTTCGGCTTAGTTGGTAAAGGAACGGTCCGGCAAACCGTAGACTTGGGTTCAAGTCCCAACGTAGACAAATTTTTTCAATTAAAAATTTCGTATGATTTGCGTTGTAATTTGTAGACAGCAATATTTACATTCACATTTACTTCGCAATTAGATACTTACTTGATAATATTTGTAAATATTTCATAAAAAAACCGAAAAACTCCAAGAATTTATCAATTGATACATTAAATAAGCGGCGAAGAAACTATCTAAACATATATATATATTGTTGGTTTCTGGATCAGATTGATAATATTTGTAAATATTTCATAAAAAAGCCGAAAAACTCCAAGAATTTATCAATTGATACATTAAATGAGCGGCGAAGAAACTATCTAAACATATATATATATATATTGTTTCTGGATCAGAAACCAGCACCGGTCTTTACGAAGACCAAACAGTGGAAACGCGGAAGAAAACCCGGAGTCCAGTTAGAACACATACTACTACCCGCGGAAACATAAAAGAAAACATATATATATATATATATATATATATATATATATATATATATATATATATACATATATATTTAGTGTTAATAAGAATTAAAATTTATTTCTTATTTATTTTATTGGCCGGTGTCATAATATTAAAATAATAGACTTTTTCTTGGTTTAGCGACCTTTAATGAATTCCAATTTTTTAATAAAAAAGTCGAAACGTCGTATTAAAAAATTCATTAAAGGTCGCTAAATCAAGAAAAGTCTATTATTTTAATATATATATATAGTGCGAGATATATACAGGCTGAATACTTTTATTTTGAACAGGATTCTATTATGTTCTATTATACATTTTCCTTTACATGTTATGTTAAATTGTTAATAATCGAGTTAACTATTTTCGAGTCTTTTATTTACCTTTGTGTTTCTCTCTTTAGCAAGTTGGAGTTTAAACGCTTATTTTCAGATTGCAGGTACCCACTTAAGCGTTTCGTTTTTGTATTTAGCGTTTGTATTTTTGTAGTCTATATGCGCATGCATGCTCTTTTCTCCGCTTTCAGATCTGAACTTCCGTAAGTAAAACCGATCATATTTTATTCAGTCACAAACTCACATTCTATTGTGCGATACGACTACCGATTTTGTTTTGATTTTGACCACCTTCAAACCCTATCGCTGCGCTTGCGCGCGTCGTATGTAGGAATTTCACACTATCGATCATGTAATACTTCTAAATAAACTTTCTTTTTTTTGGTTTCTCTCCTTGCCTTCTTAGACTTATGAAGTTGTATTTATGTATGCTTTAGCTTAGGCTCATAGTCATAAACCCAAGATTCGTCCCTATTCGCTTCATAAATTCATCTCTGTTCTCGCTACACAAATTCAAAAACTCACGAAAACATTCGACGCGTTATTGCTTCTGAAGCGGTGTAAACATTCTCGAGAGTCATCGTGCACTGACCTTAGTCATGTAAACATGTTGAATGAGAATGTTCAAAACGGTGGTACGTGATATGCCAATTATTTCTTCAATTTGTTTGTTCTTCAAACGAGCATCTTCGAGAGTAAATTTTTCCACTTTTTCAATAGTGTCTGCAGAAGTCGCCTCAAACGACCGGCCTGAACGCTGATCGTTTTCAGTTTGCTTGAATGGGTTATGTCATTCATAAATCATTGTTTTACTAGGAGAAGAGTCCTCATAAACAGACGACATTTCTTCCATAATGATCCGTTGCGTTTCTCCTTGCCTAATGAGTATTACAGTCACGGCACGAAATTCAATTTTCTCCATTTATTCTAGATTCATTACATTATCAGGCGATACCTCAAACGTCATTGGACCGATAACACTGATGAGTCATCAACTATTACCAGGTATACAAACAAAAAACCTTTCCATTCCGCGAATATTTTGCCCCCCCCCCCTCCCCACTCGTACCAAAGCATATATGATTAAAAAAATATATAATGAGAAATTGCATTAAAATCTAAAGCTGCTTAGTACGGGAAGATATAAACGGCGTCTCTTATTATAGGATGTAGGTGCCTGTAATGTCTAATAAATAACATTTTATATTCCTATATAATCGCCTTTCAACTCTAAACATTTAGACCAGCAGGCTTGAAGGAAATTGTATATTAACAACGGCTATTCTATTAAAAGAACGACCACTCTCTGACAATAATTTAAAATTTACATGCAGTTACGCGTTCATATTAGGAAAGAAAGTAATTCAGAGCACTATTTCTGCTTATTTTTTTTCTTATTAAAACTATTAATTAAATTCACGTTGCGCTTTTATAAGATAACTGTTACTGATAGCAAGACAAGGTATGACTCCTTAATATATGTATATATAAAAACTATAAATCTAGTTAATTGGCAATTTTATAACACATTTTCTTCAATGAATGTCCATTATCCAATTATGTGTTGTTCAGAGACCGCCCAGACCGTATAAATATTTCATAATTTACCAATTTTACCATGTAAGCAGGCGCGGCTCGTGATGACGTATTTTGGTTTGCAGTACAATGATCCGAGTGCTTCGTGTATTCTCGTGTACTAACTGTAACGTTTGCTTAGTAAACACCGAAAACACACGAGGCACTCGTATCATTGTACTGCAAACCAAAATACGTCATCACGAGCCGCGCCTGCATGTAAGTAACAGCGTGCGCATAAGGTAGCCTTTGCAGAAAGTTAGGCTAGTTAAACTGAAAATACGACATCCTGTCAGAGTACATACTTTTATGGAAACATTTTATGAACGGACAACACTAGACTACCATAGGCATACAAGTTTAAAACTTTTTCTAGGCTTCAGTAATACAGTTAGTCATGAATAAGGGACAAAATATTTAAAATCTTGTTTTGGTAAAATCATTTTATTCGATTTTAGAATCATAATCTTGTTTATAAGCGCCAAAATTCGGGCATAAATTGGTGAACAACAATTGGATTAATAATTCAAACAAATATCTGTATGAAACGACTATTAACGTCAAGGAAAATAATACATTGCTATTTGTGGAAATTAAAAGAACCACCGCTTGGATTTGAAATTATAACATGACACAAACCAACACCTAAGCTAACATATTCTTTATTTGCTTGTGGTATGTTTATCGAAGCTTCCCCGCAGCTATTCTGAGCAATTTTAATCTTGTTGTTGAGGATACATTTAATATCTTTCGGAATATCTTAATTTCAAATATTTTTTTATTTTAAATATATATAGATCTAGAATATAGAATTTAACCATAAAGATTTACAATTTGATAAAATATTTAACATTCATTTTCGATACAAAAAGGTTTTAAGTATATCAATACGTTATGCACGTATAACGCATTTGTTACAAATGAAACAGACATGCAATATACATATCTGTAACTGTACACATGGACAATACACCTCGTATTTTCAGCATTTACTTCTGCTTAAGACACGTGTTTCTGCCATCTATAGGCGTCATCAGTCAAGCTAGTGAAGCAATGTAATACAAATTAATACAAATCTTTTTTTTTAAAAACAGATTTGTATCTGTATATACATTTACGCTGAAATCGCCAAAAGACATAGCAAATTTCGTCCTATAAGGTGGCACTATTTAATAAGTGACATCTGACGGACGAAAGAGACTATGCCGAAAAAGGCGACCTTTCGCTTGACCAGCTAAGCTGGTACATAAGCGAAAAAATACGTATATCGGTCTAGTCCATTAACACGAGCCAGATAGCAGTACTGCCATCTGGCTCGTGTTATAAGGTGGCACTATTTAGTGCCACCTTATAGGACGAAATTTGCTATGTCTTGTAGACGATTTCAGCGTAAATGTATATACAGATACAAATCTGTTTTTTAAAAAGATTTGTATTAATTTGTATTACATTGCTTCACTAGTTTGACTGATGACGCCTATAGATAGCAGAAACACGTGTCTTAAGCAGAAGTAAATGCTGAAAATACGAGGTGTATTGTCCATGTGTACAGTTACAGATATGTATATTGCATGTCTGTTTCATTTGTAAATTCATTTTCGAGGTTAAACTACTGTATAACATACGTTTATTAGCACATTATAAAAACGTTCTTTAAATTATAAGAAAGCGATATCCTTTACATTTGCAAATCTATTTATTACCTAGGGTTATTTAATAATCGGCATCTTTTTCCATATTTATTTATTGCTTTATACATCAAATCTCTTGTTTTATTGTCAATCAATAAATTATCAATGAACGTATTCAAAGACGATATTTAATATGACCCCCATTGTTAATAAAAATGGATAATAGGCTCACGATTCCTAAATATGTGTGTATCATAAAAATCAATTACTGAACAAAGGAACAGCCGGAAATACAGCCACAACAGCTGGAAACACATGAATTATGAATATTTTATACAATAGTAGTGGACGAATATCGTTCGTTCAAGACTATTCTATAAAATAATTATAATGCGTGTTCTTTCCTCAAGCGTGATTGATATTCATTGATCACTAGTGAATAATGAGATCATAATTCACTGGTTTATCAAACTTCAGTGTGACAACCATGATGGAAATTCTTCCGACTAGCACTATCACCCATTTTGTTAGTAAGCCACGGCTATCATCTAAAAGGCAAATTAATTACTCAGATTTTGAATATTATATTTTTAATATCTTCATAAATATCTAACAGTCATGGGCAAAGTACGGTGTTCTACTCCCATATAATGGCTATCATTCAAAAGTTTTTCTTTGGAGACTGGCAACTAAATTGTCATCGTCCTGATTATGACAACTTAGTTGTCGAAATACGTATTTAGGATATGAATATTGATTGTGGTAAGGGCTTTTATACCTTTTTTGAGCTATTATTCACACGGGTGATTTGCGCCACTTGCTTCGCTCGTGACGCAAACTTCACCCTGGTGAATAATAGTCATCATTAGAGCAGACCAATTTCCGTGCGCGCCATGTGCACCGATGTGAGGATGACTGTATTGCATCAGAACTAATAAAAAGCATTTAGTATGTGTTTGGTACTTGCTTAGACTGCATCTAAGTGTAAGCATACGTAATAAAATAAGCACGTAAGCAGTTCGAAGCACAATAATAACAAAATTAATCGACAACAGTTTATACATGAACTATGTGTAACTATGATAGTGTGTACACTGCCATTTACCTTGTTAAGTAATGATTCATTTATTTCATTTTGCAATAAATACGCAAATCAAACATTACCGAACACGACAACGTTACGAAGGAATTTACAATCGGTTCATAAACAGGTTGAAAATAAAATCAAAGCCGAACTGAAAAATAAAAAACTGTGGTTATGTGTGGACGAAACAACTGACAGCAAAAAACAATCTGTAGTTAATGTGATGGCGCGTAATATGGAACCACATCAACCAACGTCTTCAATTTTATTAGCATCCAGACGACTAGAACAATGTAATGCCGAAAAAATTTCAGAGGTGCTATTAGATACTTTGGAAAAATTTAAACTTTCGAAAGACCAAATATTAATGTATATGGCCGATGGTGCCGCAACCATGTGTTCTGTAGGCCGGTCTCTTAGAAAATATTGTCCTGACCCCCTGAGCCACCACAGCCGATTCTTACAAGTTGGGGTACAAGGTTACGGGCAGGGTTTTACTATCATGAACATTTTGAAAAAATTAAGGACGTGGTTTTATCATTCGATCCGAAAGAATGTGCAGCTATCAATACAAGCTATTACTTGGGACTAGAAGAAGCAATAACAAAATAGAAAATTCGTCGCTGTCGTTAGAGGAATCACTGCAAATCGTTAAAGATGTTCACGCACAACTGTGTGCTGTAGAATACGCAAAAAGTAAAAGTGTTCTAATTAAATTTGAAAGTGTTTTAGACAGAAATGCAGATTTTGACACCTTAACACGTATTTGTGAGGGCACGTCTACAGATGCGTTAAGTTGCTTAAAAAAGAATTTTGACTATGCGAATATAACATCACTAGATGTAGAACGCTCGTTTTCCGAATATAAACATATTTTTTCCTCACGGCGGACATGTTTTTCAGAAATAACCTTAGAAACGCACCTGATGTTGAAAATATACAATCGAGTTTCTCCAGTTTGTCAATACTTGGAAGATGCTTAAAACGGTAAGTGTTTTTTTAAATCCTCTGTCGTGCACACAATCACTGATTTCATACATTTTCCATTTTATTTATAGGTACATACAACGCTGCTATAATATGTACTATTCTTATTTCTCGTGCGTTCATGCATATTACTTTATTAGCAGAAAACCAAATGTATATTTAATTATTTCTGATAGAATAAATGTCTCTACTTTTATACTTATATCGGTAACAAGCTCATGTTGCGTCCCTATTCTATCGCATATTCTAATATATTGCGAATTACACTCCCATACCGGCGCGCACGGAAATTGGTCTGCTCTAGTTATGATACCCATTGATCAGTAGTGAATAATGAGATCATAATTCACTGGTTTTTCAAACTTCATTGTGACAACCATGATGGAAATTCTTCCGACTAGCAGTTTTACCCATTTCGTTAGTAAGTGCAGATTTGACGTAGGTATATACCTACTGATGCTGACAACTTAGTTGTCGAAATACGTATTTAGGATACGATTATTAATTGTGGTAAGGGGTTTTATACCTTTTTTGAACTATTATTCACACGGGTGATTTGCGCCACTCACTTCACCCTGGTGAATAACAGTAATCATTATATGCTCGATGAATAATATACTATTACTAGCGGATACCCGGCGTGTGCTACTACGCTAAAAAAATGAAATACGTGTTTGAAAAAAAGAAAATTTTGTTTATTTATATTTATTTTGTATGAGAGCAGCCACGCCCACTTGTCCGATCCCATCCATTTTTGTCCTGATTACTCACATTAGTAACATATTGCTATGAATTGTGATGTTGTAACTTTGCTTATTCACAGTTCACAACCAATATGTCCAGCTTCGATATTCAGTCGGTTTAATTTCCAGGATCAGGCTGCTTTTCCCTCAGGGTTCCAATCGGAAAAGTGGAAAACACAAATGTTTTACCTTACTAGTTTTATATTGGACGCCATTCAAAACTTGTTTGAGAAAAATATTAATAATGTCTTAGAGTTACTTCAGAGCACAAAAGAATAAAAGTTTAAATTCAAAAACACAATGAATTTTAAATGAAATTTTAATACAATAATAAAAAAAAAGAAAAAAAAATGTCTTTACAAAGCATAAAGATCAATATTGCATCATTAAACAATATTTCTAAGGTAAAATTATTATATGAAAATGACTGGACCATATAATTAAACTTCCTTATTGAATGCCGATCAAAGTTACAACTAATAAATTACACAGAAGTGTTTTAATTTCTCCCACAATATTTAACGTAAACAAAATATCTGACAGACCGAACAAACTCTAAACGCGTGTGCGAACCACATGAAAAAAAATATGCCCTTGACTCCAACGTGCAAAATTGAAAGTTACAGAAAATTTTTTACTTAGAAATTTTAAAAAACGTTCTTTGTCATCTAATTTAACTATTAAGATAAAATATCAATATAACAAAATTAATACAATGAAAATACACAGTTTAAATCAGTCAAATAATGATAATAATAATAATTAGTAATAATTTAATTACTTACAACTATGAAAAAAATATTTCTTTCTCGAGACACCTAATTTGGAAAACCGTATGAAAAACACAACGAGATAAACAAACTCGTATAAATAACGGTATTGAAATCAAGCACATCAACCAATTAATAAAAATCACGAAGCTAATAATCTAAAATAAAATATAAAGATTTATATCTTATAACACACGTCTTCACAACCCAGATAACATTTAGTGTCTGAAGCGGATATAGCAAATCCGTTTGTACTACGACAACGCTAGTCAAAAATAAATCAAAATAAACTCTGCATTCATAGAAAATAAAAATTATACACTGGCATCGAAAATAAATGTACAATATAAAATAATGTTTTCAAATTGTTTGCCGGGAAAAGTCTATAGCAATATGTACTATTGCAATGTTTCAAAACTCTTGCTATCACAATAGTCGAGATATATGATGTTATTCAATTTATGTGGGAGGAGCCACGCCCACTTGAAATATCAAAAAGATATATAGCCGTGAACCTAATCTGGACTATTACCTTTCTAATGAAACCGGTTTGGATCACATCGGTTGGATAGTTTCAGAGTCTATACAGGACAAACAAACATTTTTTGTATTTTATATATATAGATTGCAAAATAATTTGAAACATACATGAGTGGGTAAAAACCACACCAATTTGTATAATACAAAAGTATTTTTAATAATATAAAATATTATTAAAAATGGGGTGTGAAGAACACAATACAAGTTATATATTTGTGAATGTATCTCCTCTCCAGAGACGCAGATACGTATTTCACCTTTCTACAGGATCGTCGGTACACCCCTGCTGGAGAAGAGATACATTCAACCAAACATAACTACCTTGCTATCAACCAGAAATTATTAAGACAGAGCGGGAAAGAATATTCAGCGCTGTCTACATAATAACTGCCGAACTAAGCAACGTGTTTCTATACATAGACGGTAACAACCATAGCGTACATAAAGGGGCGTACCGACCATCCTGTAGAAAGGTGAAATACGTATCTGCGTCTCTGGAGAGGAGATACATTCACAAATATATAACTTGTATTGTGTTCTTCACACCCCATTTTTAATAATATTTTATATAGATTGTCCAACAGTTCAAACTCAATTACAGGTCAACAACAAACAAACGCAAGTACATGCAAAATAATAAAAATAGTAATAAAAATAATATAAATTCAGAACAAAATCAACGCAAGAAAGCAAATCCGAACAGTCAATCCGACCACTGATTCAGTTATATAAAAGAACTTGCGCAATGTAGCTTCCTACGATCAAAGGCTTTACGTCATGTTGCTCCATCAAAAAAGAATAGTCACCATCCGCATAAATGCCAGATGCTTTGAAACTCAGATATTTTAGAAACCTACGCTCAATTCTTTCTAGAGCAACATTCTGGGTATCGTAAAAGAGATACCAAATAACAGATCCGTACTCAAGCTTGCTCACAATAAACACAAAATATAATGTTTTGAGGAGATCAACGTTCTTGAAAAATTTGGTATATCGTAAGATAAACTACTATGTTTTACTGGCTGAAAGGCACATGTTTTGCACGTGCAGATTGAAGTTTAAGCAGTGATCTAATGTTATTCAAAGATCCCTCATAGAAACAAGTCTAGAAAGCATATAGTCGTTCATAGAGTAGGAGAAAGGAAATTGTTGAAAATGTCCTAGTAAAAGACATGACAAAGCATTTATTTATATTATAACATCAAGTGATTGGCACTAAACCAATTCAAGATAAAATCAATACTTTCTTGCAAACGTTTGACACAAGCATCACATGACACTACATAGAAGATTTTAATATCGTCAACATAGCTCACGGCAGACTTGCAAGTAAATCATTTATAAACAGTAGGACTAATCAAGACCCTAGATTGGAGCCTTGAGGAACCCCTGAAATAGATATAAAAGCATAAGATAATTCTTTTTTCGTGTCATCCTTCTTTGGTACCACCTTCTACCCATAATTTCGAGGCAATCCCAGTAGCGCAGAGTGGAACTAGGAATGGAACGCGATAGCGACGAATCCTGCTTTAGTATAGACATGCATTATGTTTGTAGTGCACAACGTGATCCACAATTTACTATGCAAAGGAGTGCCCACAATTGGGATTATGATATGGGAAACTATTGGCCATGACAGTAGGTCTCGCCTAGTCTTCATCAGAGATAATAAAACCGGCCAAAGAATTCTGCAACCTCACGTCGTGCCTTACTTCCACAATCAATTTTTCTAGCAAAAAAATGGCGAACAAATAGAATAATAGTGACACTGAGCTAATTTTAGAATGCTAAAATTATCATACTTTGTCATAGCCACCGAGATCCGCGAATCTTTCCTTTATTGAACATAGACTATCAAATTTACTACACCCTCGTCAGTCTTTGACGCCACTTCATCAAAAGGTACTGGTAGCGTGGTAAGATGTACCATATCGATCATTTCTTCAGAAGCATGCCTAAATGCACTAATGACTGTGTAACAAACACATCATGAAGGATTAGCTATTTCCCCCTACTTCCTAAATATGTACGCCAAAAATTATCGAAATAAAATCACAAGTACTGTCTTCACTTTTTTATATTTAATATTAATAGAAATAAATAAATTTTATAATGTGCATTTTAGAATACTTGAATGAGTTTGAACGAACCTTAAAAGTGCATTAAAAAAACGCTTAATTATGAATATGTGATATGAGTACAAGTTCCGGCTGGAATTCTACCATCCGAACACAAAGCACTATACGTAGAAAGTAAAATGAATAAATTTCCAAGTCACGATTTGCCCGGCCTTTTTTTGTGTTTCCGTCACATCTCATTACACCAAGATTTATATTCACAAGACTGGGTAACGAGGCATCTGCCTCTATTAGCTGCTGCTTTCTTACACATATTGCTCGGTATACGCGAAGTATGTGATTGTCACTCAAACATATTTCTCATTAGATTCTTAATATTGTTTGCGTATCTCAGGGCTATATTTTTCGGGTTCTACTTAACTAGGCCTAGCATCCAATGTAAATTTAAATAAATAATACAAGATGTATTTGTTAAAAATTCTTTTATCGTATATTTATATTTTTACAAGTCATGTTTTCTAAATCTTATATAATATCTAATTATCTAAACCAAACACCTAATTATTATTATAAAGCTTTGTGTAAATTGTTTTATAACACACCTGTAGATTTGAAATCTTTCTTGAGATTTCAATTAAATCTTTCTTGAGTATTTCACTTAACCTAAGGGGCGTGTACCCTCCAAACGTTAAGCTAGGACTCAAGGTGCAATATTAGCTCTTATGAATATCTTGATTCTACTGATATATTTATTTCTACAAAGTGCGTTATTCAACGCTAGTCTAGTGGAAGTCGAGTTCCTACAGAACAAAAGGTCTATCCCCACACCATATATAGTTATATTTTATCCCTGATCAATAAATCTTTGGTTACTGAACTCAATTACGCAGATATTGTAAAGCCGTTTGTAGAAATCTTTTCCTAGGCGCTTACTTAGATATCTTGGATAAATGTACACTCACAGTGGTGTATTTACTGTTAATTAGTTCAAACTAGTAATCCATATATACTTTATATGCTTTAAGCTTTATAGACTTCAAATTAAATAGTGCGTTACTCTACTTACGCCAATCTTGCTCCTATTCGTGATATTTTACTTTAATGGATTTTCAATACAATTATAAATTAAGAATAACCGTACAAATAAAATATTATGTAATACTATATCAATAATAAAAATTAAAAATGCTTCAAAGTGTAAACGTAGATACATAATAAATGCTTGCTAAACTTTCTTAATAGAAATTTGTATTTACTTAAACCGTTAGAATCAAAAATAAGAATTAGATCTATGAATAAATACTCTTGACGACGTTTCACTCTTATAATATATATATATATATATATATATATATATATATATATATATATATATATATATATATATATATATATATATATATATAATATTTTCGTGACTTTGGTATGATATGGTAAATCCAATCAGTTGGCGATTAAAGGTCTAAAATATAAAAATATAAATTTTTATATTTTATATCCTTGATAAAGCCATCATTGCCGAAACATGTAGGGTTTTTTAAATATATATACTTTGAAGTAAAAGAGACCTTTAATCGCCAACTGATTGGATTTACCATATATATATATATATATATATATATATATATATATATATATATATAAATATAATATCTTCGTGACCTTGGTACGATAAGGTAAACTTAATAAGTCGGCGATTAAAGGTCTGGTTCATTACTTCAAAGTATATATATTTAAAACAACCCTACATGTTTCGGCAATGATGCCTTTGTCAAGGGAATACAAAATATTTTGTATTCCATATAATGTATAGAATTCACGGTTGGCTCTTGGTGAAACATAATGAATAATTTACTAAATAAAACACTTGGTATATTTGTTTCACAAAATGTATTTAAAATATCTGACATATGTTTCGACTTATTCAGTCATTCTCGAAAAGTCATCTAAACGAAGTAAAAAGTATACTCCTACCAATATTTATGAGTTATTTTTTAAAAGGTTTATTACAGCATCGATTGTGGGGGTGTTTGAAAAATCAACAGACAGGTCACAAACACGCAGTTGGATTTTTCAAACACCCCCACAATCGATGCTGTAATAAAGCTTTTAAAAAATAACTCATAAATATTGGTAGGAGTATACTTTTTACTTAGTTTACATGACTCTTCGAGAATGACTGAATAAGTCGAAACATATGTCAGAGATATTTTAAATACATTTTGTGAAACAAATATACCAAGTGTTTTATTTAGTAAATTATTTTGTATTCCCTTGACAAAGGCATCATTGCCGAAACATGTAGGGTTGTTTTAAATATATATACTTTGAAGTAATGAACCAGACCTTTAATCGCCGACTTATTAAGTTTACCTTATATATATATATATATATATATATATATATATATATATATATATATATATATATACAGGGTTAGTTAAAAGTATGGAGACGGCGATTTATTGTTGTTAATATTCATTTTAGGGATTTATGTTCAATATAAAAGTTTGTTAGGATATTTTGATCTACATTTGAGAATATTTGAATTTTTTTTTTCTTCAATTGTTTTTTAGTTAGTTACGCCTGTCCGCGCTTTTTTTAAATGGGAACTAGTAAATTTTATCCTACCATTCGATAGAGATTTTTTTTCTCTTTACAAAATTTTTTTAGTTTTTTTAAAATTCATTTTAATAACTGTTTTATAAGAAAAAGCCGGTTCATGTGTGTAACAGATGTTCGGTACATCGCAGATAGACAGAAGCGTAGCGATAAACAAACTTGAGCGACATAATTTTATCAGTGGTTATTGTGTACGTCAAATCTTTGACAGAAATAATTCATTTGTGCAATTTGTTGCTGTTAATATTAACAATGGCGAGTTTAAGTGAACATGAACGAATTGAAATACTTATGATGTTGGGTTATGGAGATAGACGCAGAAGTTTACAAGACGTTAGTAATTTATTTAATGATACGCATCCAAATAGAAATCCAATTTCTAAATCCGTTGTTGGTGAAACTTTAAGACGCTTTGAACAAACGGGTAGCGTTAAAGATTTGCCAAGGAGTGGTAGACCTAGAACAGCAAGAAGCGATGATAACAAACTGGATATTTTATTGGCTGTATCTGAATATCCCCATTTATCAACCAATCAATTAGCGGCCAATTTCAATATTTCACAGTCATCGATCGTGTCGTTTTTAAAAAGTGAAAAGTATAAACCTTTTAAGGTACACTTTGTACACGAGTTAACGGAAGATGATTTTGATAGGAGATTACAATTTTCTGAAGAAATGTTAAATATTTGCAATAATAATGAAAATTTTGTCAACAATATTCTTTTCTCAGACGAAGCTACTTTTTGCCTTACCGGTGAAGTAAACAGACATAACTGCAGATACTGGTCATCCGAAAATCCCTCTTGGTTTTTGGAGCACCATACGCAGTACCCCCAAAAGGTAATTTGGGTTGGCATTCTAGGTGGTCATATTATCGGTCCCTTTTTCATCAATGGCAATTTAACTTCGGCTCTGTATTTGCAGTTATTGCAAAATGAAATAATACCTGCTAATGCTACGCTCTATCCTCATGAAAACAATGAACACCTGCCCAATGACAGTATCTAGTGCCGGCAAGATGGCGCCCCACCACATTATGGTGTAAATGTTCGTCAATATCTGGACAACGTTTTTCCCCACAGATGGATTGGAAGACGAGGAACCATTGAATGGCCAGCCCGTTCGCCAGATTTATGTCCTTAAATTTTTTTCTTTGGGGATACGTAAAAAACAAAGTTTACAAAGAAAAGCCCGATAACATCGAAGATTTACAAATCCGAATTACCAGAACGGTACAAGAAATTCCCCGCGATTTTTTACAGAACTCTGTTCGGGGTTTTGTAAATCGATTGGGTCATTGTCAAATTACTAATGGACGACAATTTGAACACTTACTTTAATTTACTTTGTTATTAATTTGTTTAATTTTTCTTGTAAAAAAGTTATTAAAATGAATTTAAAAAAAAATAAATATTATTGTAAAGAGAAAAAAAACCTCTATCGAATGGAAGAGCAAAATTTACCAGTTCCCATTTAAAAAAAAATGCGCGAACAGGCGTATCTAAAAAAACAATTGAAGAAAAAAAAAATCACAAATGTAGATCAAAATATCTTAACAAACTTTTATATTGAACATAATTCCCTAAAATGAATATTAACGACAATAAATCGCCGTCTCCATACTTTTATTAACCCTGTATATTGTAGTAGTACAACCTTCATGACGTTGCTTAAAGGAACAAGAAAATCACATTGATTGTATTATTAAAAATTTTATATTGGTCTGTTTGTTATGAGTTTCATATTTGTAAATTAGATTATTCACATTTTGTAATTTAATATTAAGTTTTGTAAATGTTTTATTAATTATAATTTAAAAAACTTCAGACTGACAACTCAGATGAATATTTATTAATATAATCCTATTGTTAGACATGTTTGCACATGAACTTCTTATACAGGTTTGGTGTTGTGTTTAGCGTAATACTGTAGTAATTTCCAATTAAATTTACATTGTCTATAGGAAAGCTCGTTATTTATTTATTTATTTGTGTTACTATTGTTTTGGTCAGGATTTTATTGTATTCATAATTAACAAACTTACAGTATTTGTACAAGAACCGACTATTACCCTGTATATTAAACTCTTAACATCAATTGGCGCATCAGCGTGAGGCTCAAAAACGCACAAATATTGTGGGTACATAAATAAGGAAGTAACAAGTTATTGTTACTATAAAAAAATTTACATATTAATTATTATAGGTTACAATTTATATTACAATATATATATATATATATATATATATATATATATATATATACACAACAATTGAAGTTTTTCGGCTTTTATATGAAATATTTACAAATATCAAATTAGTATGTATGTACTTGCAAAGTAATTGGGGATGTAAACATTTGCTGTCTACAAATTACAAAGCAAATCATACGAAATTTTTAATTGAAAAGTATTGTCTACGTTGGGACTTGAAGCACTTAAGCCAAGATAGACCTTGGTTCAAGCTATTTAGAAATGCATTATAAAGTAACAGTGTTAATGAATCAGATGTCAGTTATTGAATATAGATGTCAAGTTGAAAGCAGAAGTCAGATTTAAAAGCTGATGTCAGTTTTGATAGCGGATGTCAGTTATTGAAAACAGATGTCTGTTTTGAAAGTAGATGTCTGTTATGAAAGCAAACGTCAGATTTGAAAGCAGATGTCTGTTTTGAAAGCAAATGTCAGTCATTGAAAGCAAGTGTCAGTATTTTGAGAGCAGATGTCAGTTTTGAATGTTTGAAATTGTTAATTATTACTCCATAGTTATATGAGTGTTTAGATAATTTCTTAGCCGTTTATTAAATACAACAATTGTTGTATTATATACATATTATATATATATATATATATATATATATATATATATATATATATCTACATGTACTTTGTACATTAGTTTTTCTCGTCCACTTTTCGTAATTCAAATTTTTCTTTATTTTCGTACATTAGTTAAATTTCCACCCTCGTATAAATTATCAAAACAAGATTAAAAACAATAAGTATTTATTCATAGTTTGCTTCTATTTACAATACCGCATATATGTATATGCAAGAATAATATATAAAACTCCGCTTCTGATATGTATAGGTGCATTTATAATGGATTCATTTTATATTTCTGGATTTATGTATTTTAACATATTAAGAATCCTAAGAGCCGGTATTATAAACGATAAAAATCTGCAGATTTTATTTAGTAAGCAAGTAAATTTAATTTATTCTATAGATTGGGTATTATAAATAGCGAATAACAAAACTAAGCAAATAAATCTACCAATTAATTTACACCCTAGAAATTTGTGGTATTAAATGTTATTCATTGGTTAAATGCGATCAGCTGTTTGGTCACTGTGCTTCAAATAAACATAACCTTGCATAACCTTATTTTTAAAACAATATTTTGTGTTTGATAACTTGAATTACGATGTCAGATTTATCAGTTTCATCAATGTCTTCGGTATCATCAGTTTTAGGGGTATCTCAATTATCAGACGACGAAAAGCAACCGTATGAATGTCATCAATGTCTACGATGTCGCCGTCTGCCAAGGCTGTTTGCCCGAAAGAACCGATCCATTCGAAATGTATTCAAGCGATGTATTTAAAGCAAAATTTCGCTTAACAAAACCGATATTTCAATATGTTTTCAATATGAAACTTAAGCACTACCTATTAGTTTACAAATAGAAAGAAGCAAAAAGAAATCATTAAGAATTAGAATTTTGTATTTTTTCATATTATTCAGTGGTTCCATCGTTTATCGAAACGCTAAACTACAACATGCATAGCTATTCAGAGTTATTCTACATATACTTACTTTACTTACATGCACTTTTTTTTAATACCAGATTTCAATTTATTCGTTCAATAAATTTACTCGTCAAATTGTTATTCATAGATTTATTGGCTGTTTATAATACTGTATCTTATTTATATAAATTTTTGCTTAATTAATACACCACTGCGCATCTACAGCCCAAGGTAATTAAATCTCCTTTACATTATCGTTAACTTATCGCACGAACTATACTAAGAAATGAAACTAAGGTATTATGCAATGCATATATACAATGACAACGAATTTGCATTAAATATATTATTTTATTGTAATGCACTAAACGGACGCTATCAGTTCTTGATATATTCTTTGTACCTTCATATTAATATTTCATATAGCCGAGAAAAGGTTAAAGTGAGATAGAAATGAAATTCCTTCTTATAAAAGAACAGGATAATATTTATGCAAAACAGTGAATCTGAAAATAAATCGTCTATTAAAAATATCAAAATCTTACTTTAATACCTCTTACTGTAATTCTAAATCATCGTAAAGCCCGAGGTACCGTTTAAAATACCATGGAAAGGAAAGAATTACATAAATATGATTTTTAACATCATTAAACTTTATCTCTTTTAATTAATACCAATTAACTTCCTTAAATTTAATAATTAATATTTTCACAGAATGTTATTTAATAATTTAAATATTTCCTACGCAACCTATAATTACCTACAGTAATAAATCTCTAATACATATATTAAAGCTATTATTTGTGGTTGATGTAATAAACGAATTCCATGAGCGTACTGACTGAGCGATAAAATTACGTGCATTATTTATTTTAAATATACTTTCCCTATCTTTACTGGATATATGTTCTGCTTTCTCACATATTTTCAAATCTTAAAAGTAATATTAAGTTGCTATTGTAAAGCAAAAGGTTAATCCTTATGTAAACCTGCCGATAGCTCAGTCGTAGGTCATTGGGGTGTCAAGTTCGAATCAGGGACCACTGTCCAGGACGGTTGTCGTGGTTTTCCTTGTCGTTTAAGGTGAATTCCGACAGCTGAAAATTTTAAATCGTAACACGGAAACAACAGTAATAATTACTGGAGTACGAAAATTAGGTCGGCCCTTCATAAGGCAAACGCCGGGAACGTAGAAGGAATTTTATCATCTGATATGTAAATGCAGAAGTATGTATTGTAGTGGATTGAAGGTTGAGGGATGGATATTGTATGTATTGCTGATGCCAAGATTTGGAGTTCAACGGTTGGATTTGGTGAAGAAGTTACGTGTTAGAAAAAAAGGTCCATCTGCAATTCCGTACATTTTACTTAATTAAATCGTTCTTTCGTTCCCGGTGGTTCTGCAACCAGTTTTGCTGGAGTAAGATCGTCCAGAACGTTACCAATTCGACAATAGATGTCGCCCTTAATTTTTAGCGCATGTCCGGCTTGCTTGCATCTGTCTGCATTCGTTCGTTGATCGTTGTCTACGCAAGTTGTACTTTATTTAAGTGCGAGTTAGGCGTTACGATAATAAATATCTTGATCCTTTGTACTTTATCTAATGTTTGTCATTTATCCTTTGTAGGATATATTTTTATCGTATACCTATTAGGGTATTTGCCTTCGTCTGCGGTTTCGACTAAGATAGAACTTCGCGAATACCAGGGGATCACGTTTCCCATAGGACTGGGTAATTCAATCCATCCCCGGTTGATTCAATGGTGATAAATTTTGGATGAAAACCGTGTGAAAACGGCTCCATTTCATATTCATTAGTGAAATTTTTCCCGGTGCGTGGTCATAGGAAAAAAAAAGCTTCTAGTACATTTATTGACGTCAGCAACATGGCGGTGTACAGCTGAAATGGCTGAAGTGTTTTGGCAGAAATATTATAGTGAAATTCAATCATTTTCCTTTAATCCTTTTGAGGACAGTTCCATAAAGGTTGTAGTTTAGGCAGTAGCGAAGACAATTTAAAGTAGGTGTCATAATTTCTTTTCATTGTTATATATTAGTGCAATTCATAACCTCTTGTGGTTATTGCTGTGTGTTGACATTTCATTTGCATAAAGGCTCTAGAGAAAGCCGGTTACTAGCTATTTTGTGCATTCGATGCAATTTAAACCTTTTATAAAGGATAGCATCGTAATTTACTGTCAGATTTATAGTTATCGTTAGAAATAGAGCTCGGTTGTAGTGTTGAGCATTTTTAATTGATTTAATTCATAAGCCATTTACAGTGAATTCATTATTATTTTTCTTATTATTTTCATGTAACTTATTTAGCCGTTCAAGGCCATATCACTGTTTAATTAGTAGATAGGTTGTTTACACACCAATTTACGTTCTATTTTCTTGTAGTATTATTTATACTGGTTGACTAACTTCATTAGCAGCCAGGTGAAACTTGTATTGTTATTCTATACGAGGCATTTGTCCTTCAGATAAGCTTTCGTACTGGTTAAGTGTTATTTTGGAGTACGTTTCTGTTTTAATTAAGATCTTTATAACTTTATTGTAAAGGACCCAGAATTAAGTATACTTAGTTGTGTCCTGGTGAACTCTTGTCCAGACACGTCTTTAATCTAATTCATATTTTATTTACTTTAATTTCTTACCTGTTAATACAGGGTGTTATACTTCTGTTTGATACTGTTTATTGTAATCACTGATATGCGCCAGTGGCGTAGTAGATTTATTTAATAAATTTTGTTATTTCAAATCTATATTATTGCTCTTAACGCCGACTCAATTTTATCTCAATAATTAATTTTCCTTAGCCTTCTGGTTATTTTTTTTATAATAAACTTGTTATCGTTGATGTCTTGTATTTGTTTGATACCTTTCCCACAAGTGTATGAGTTTGGCAAGGGTATATTTATACATTACCAAGTAGTTTGGGGCCAAACAAGTTTTGCTTTTGGAGCTACCTACATCCCACCCGCTTCCGTGTTACGGGGGTGCTCTGCGGAGGAATACGGTGGCGCTCACTTACCACCTCGCGACTTTGACCCGCGACGCTCTCCAAGAAACGATTGAGTTGGCCGGCAGAGTTATTCCTTGGGACGTTTGCCAACAGGTAGGTCCAAGTTTGTCTTGGACAGTGAGATGTTCTGCTGGGCCACCCCCTTTGTGGGGGTGTCCCAGCAGAACATCTCGCTACCACGAATATATAACTACTGGTATTTTAGATTTTGTCGCGGAAAGTGTAGCAAAGATATGTTTTAAGGTTGATTTTATTAATTTGTAACCATAGTAACATCGATGTTATTTTTATGAATTGATATGTATGGATTTTCTTATTAAGAGACTGTGTTGCCTCAATAATTTTTCATTGAATCCAAAATAAAAGACCCGAGATAAAATTGTAAGAATATTAATATTGATATTGAGTATCTCCTATCGAACTGGGTGCAGAAATCGTAACAGTATATATGAATTGCAGAGTGCGTCTCGTGTTTACCTGTATTACAGTATTTTATACGTTGTATAGAAGTATGTTGCAGTTACGTTTTACGTTGAAAAAATTACCGTTATCTAACAGAGTAAAGAACTTTATGTACGATAGCGTAAAAATGAACCGCTCAATTTGCGAAAGACTCCTCATATAATGAACGAAATATGACTGCAAAAAAACACATAGATAGTGGGAAGCGCAAAAAAGAAAAACTGGCTTACGTTCAAATAAGCTATTTCCATTTTATTTATGTTTAACACTGATGGTGTGCAAATCTACCATTTCGTTTATTAGATAAGAAATCGTTTCGCTCTTTCTGGTATAAATACGCGAACTGTAGATTACATAGTTTCACAACGTTTTGAAATCTTGAACAATCTGCTCGCGAGCGTATTGACAACAGAATTAAATCGGAATTGAAAAATAAAAACTCTGGTTATATATGGACGAAATGACAGATTGTAAAAAAAAAACTTAGCCGTCACGGGACGCCTCGCAGATGTGAAACATTGAAATTGATTGTTAATTTAAAGTAAAGTAAAGAACGTCTTTCAGAAACTCACGATAAATTTTAAAAGACAACACAAAAGAAGTTATTTTAAGGTACATCAGGTACTGCCAATATTTTTTAATATCTACCAACAACAAAATGTCATTCTCCTTTGTCATATTGATTCTTAATATTAACGTGTATTGTGGCAACAAGCGCTGCAATTATGCAAATCTATTTCTATGATGGTGTATTAAAAGCTTTATAGAGTGTAGAATCGACAATACGAGGTGTTGAAGTCAAAAACACAGAACTTTTGTTAACCGTACAAATGAAATTTTTTTCCGAATGCATTGTGACAGTTTCGTTCTTATATGAAACTACTTTTCTTTAGATGGAACAGGGCTTAATAAAAATCGAGGGAATAACGGTGAAGTAGTTATAGAAATAATTCATGCTGTAATTAATGCAAAACGCAGATTTATTACGAACGGAAAGCAATTTTTGTTATCTAATGAGTGGTTCTTTTGTTTATCTATTCGTAATAAGTAAAATATCAATATATATTCGTTTAATTTGTTTTGTATATTTTAAAGTATTTTGAATGGCTGTATACATTACTAATCTTGTCGTCCATCCGATATATGTAATTATACACAGTACAACACATGTTTTTGGGACTCAATTCTGAGAATTGCACGTGAAACTAGCCCCAAAAAGAAGAACTTCTGCATCATTCGTTTTGTCAAGTTGGCTGCATTAATAATTTAATGGCCATACGAATTTTTTTGCTCAAGGTGGATTTTGATCACTTTTTCTATATTTTAACACGGTTATATCTCGGTATAGCGTACGGAATATCTCTTTTGTGTCTGAAGCAAAGTTGTAGATATTGAATTGGAGAAAAAGAAGCGGAACAAACCTACTCGAAAAAAGTGCACTTCAACGAATTTCCCAGCTATTCCTAATTTCATGTGGAGCGATGGCAACAAAATATCATCCATCTACATCCTTTATCAAAGGTTCATTACGTAATTTTAATTGTTTCTCGAGCTCGGGAGTTCTTGCTTTCCAATCTTTACATTTATATTGATTCCCTGTGTATCGCGAATCCCAATTACAAAGAAAGCAGAAGTATTTTGGAAAACCACCCTTTAATATAATGCCTTGTATTATGTTGACAACCTTTAGATCACAACAAATCTTCCATTTGTGTACATTGTATTTGATTTTCTCTAAAATTTCGCCCAATGTTTCATACGTTTCCTTCATAGTTGTGTTGAATCCCAATGGTATGGACGGTTTTTTGTTTGTTTTGTGCAACAGCACAGCCTTCAAACTTGAAACTGAACCGTCGATGAATAAACGCAAGTCGCCAGCGATATAATCCATTCCCATATTTTTCACTAAACCTGAGATATCATGGCAGTAAGTGAACGTATTTGTTTCGTCAACGGAATAAAATTTCTGAAAATCAGCTTGGCGTTTTCGGTATGATGTTGCGCTGACATTTTGCTCTGTCAGTTTTTTTTTATCCAGTTATTGAGCAAAAAAGGTGAAAAATGGGGAAAGAATGGGCATTTTTGCGATTTTTAAGGCACTGGATGCACTTTTTTCGAGTAGGTTTGTTCCGCTTCTTTTTCTCCAATTCAATATCTACAACTTTGCTTCAGACACAAAAGAGATACTCCGTACGGTATACCGAGATATAACCGTGTTAAAATATAGAAAAAGTGATCAAAATCCACCTTGAGCAAAAAAATTCGTATGGCCATTAAATTATTAATGCAGCCAACTTGACAAAACGAATGATGCAGAAGTTCTTCTTTTTGGGGCTACTTTCACGTGCAATTCTCAGAATTGAGTCCCAAATCAATGACCTGAAAAATGTTGTACTGTGTTATATAGTTTAGAAAATATAACTTGATTATATAAAATCATAGGTCCTCGTAATTTTAATTGTAAGTCATACACGTGCTTTGCAAAGTTTTTATTCGTACCGTTCAAGAAAGTGCCAATAAAATAAAGTCTGTTTAAAGTAAAGTCTAATATGGTTTTTTATACACAGCTTTAAACTCTTGATTAAATAAAAAATTGCAACGTATTCGGTTGGAAATACTTTATATTTGAAATGAAAACTCGATACAATGACGTGCGCACAAGTAAAGCGACTATAACGCGTACCGATGAACACACACGTAAAAACAGCGAACGCTTAGTGGTAGTACAGCTTGCAGGGATAGTGGAGAGAGGGGGCGCCAGCATACACACAGGTTATAGCATTCACCGATATACACGTATACACAGTATACACACACACAGTGTACGCACACACAGTATACGCGGTGCAGAGAGAGGGGAGCGCCAGCGGTATTGCGAAGAGAGGGGAGCGCTGACTGAGCGGTCGTGGCGTGATGGCATTCAAGAGCCTAGTTTACCCCCGTCGCGCACCTTTAGATGTTTCATATCAAAAATTCTATTGTTAATGTCATAGTTCGTACTTAAACCGTCATCTTCAATCTTAGTAGCTTCGAAGAAGAGTACAAAAATGTACTGTCGAAGTCATTTCAAAAATGGTTAAATGCATTGGAATAATTTGAACTTTCCAGAGACCAACTCTTAATGTTCATGACTGATGGCACCGCAACTATGCGTACTGTAGGTCGATCTCTTAAAGATGACAGTGGTCACTTTTTACGTGTTACGTGTCAAATTCACGCGTTACATCTTGTGACAGAAACGATTCGATAAACAGCTAAACGTCAAGTCAAATTACGACAACACTCCGATTAAGAGGTCAATAAAGAAATAAGACAAATATATTTTCGAAATCACACCAACTTCACCAGTAGAAGTGACTTGTTCTATAATTCAGCTAATTTCAGAGGCACTTGTAATAAGTTTTTAAAAAAATTAATTGAAGTGGAACAACAACCATTTTGTCGGTGGAATTATTTAGGGAGTTATATCAAAGAAATCAACACAATACGAGGTGCTAAGACGCGCGAAGGATGGTGCTTCAAACTTGGTAAAATAGCAGCGGAAACTCTGAGAATGCTTAAATAAGCGGGCTTTAGGCCAGACGCAAACTTATGAGTGATATAACCGTTTTAAAAATGGACGTGTATCAGTTGATGATGGTGAGTGTTACGGTCGTGTCCATGAAAGGAAAACACGCCACAAAATGTGTTTGGAAAGACTTCGCGATTATATCCTGCAAGACCAAAGGATAATAATCCATGACATTTGTAACATTGCCGACTTGTCGTACGGCGTTTGTCAGCGTATTCTGTGAGGCAAACTCAGCATATGGCATATTTCTGAGAAGTTTTTACCAAGGTTACTCAGCATTGAAACTCGGCGAAAACAGCACCGTGTTTATGTGTGCACCGAGCTGAAAGAATCTGCCGAAAGTGATGCGAACTTCAGTACCAAAATCATTATTAGCGACGAATCATGGATATACGGGGATGATCTTGAAACAAAAAAACAACGCAGTTGAAGGACGCCATCGTTATTACGACGGTAGAAAGCACGGCAAGTTCGAAGCAACGTCAAGTTTATGTTGATTTGCTACTTTTACACTGATATGGTATCATGCAGAAAGAGTTTCCCCACCAGGTGAAACAGTTAATGGGAGATTTTATTGAGATGTTCGTCAGCTACTAAGAGAAAACATTCGACGCAAGCGGCCTGCCAAGTGGCGCAACAACTCGTGAATCCTACACCATGACAATGCACCAACCCATATGTCACTTATGCATCAGTTATGTACTATCCTCAACGAAGACATACATAGATCTTGGCCCTTGGAATTTCTTTCTATTTCAGAAGATGAAACTGAAGCTCAAGGTGTGAGCGCCAGTTTAAGACGATTGGGGAAATCCAAACACCGAATCGCAGGCAGTGTTGTACACGTTAACATGCGAAGACTTCTAGTACTGCTTCCAATCACGGACAAGTCATTGGGATCGGTGTATTCATGCGGAAAGACAGTACTTTGAAGGGGCCGCTTGTGAATAAGTTGTAAGAACAATTTATTGTTTCACATTCCGGGTATTTTTGGATAGCACCTCGTATGTTAGTCTATGATCAAATTTAAATTTTCTTGAACATTTCCTGTTGATTTTTTACTATTATTAATTTATAATCGTTGCAGCTTTATTCCTAACGTATCCATTTTAATTTGCTAAACTCCGCACGTTTCTAAAGACGATTTTTCACATAATCTCCTTCACACAAGCACGATACTAGCAAATTACATGCTACACACTTAACCTGCTTGGATTTATATACATACATACCTACTACATAAACAACATTCCTGTCAGCGGTATCGCATACACATCTACAGTGATAGGAAAACACAATCTACACATCTGACAGCGAAATGTTCGTTAAAATAAATTTCTTCATCTGCGATATGAAGAATTCAATAAATAATACAGGTTTACTTCAGTTAAAAAGAGTAAAACAAAAAAATATATTGGAGAAAATATCTTGTATTTACAGATATTACCTCTAGTTTTTCTTCGTGTGTCATTCCTTAAAGCACAAGATCAAAATATGTTAAATTTATTTAATTGCTTGTAATTAGCCAGTTCTTCTCATTTTAACTGAATTACATTCTGGGATAGACTAATTAAATAAATTACGGCGTAGAAAATTATATTTATTTCATGGTGCAAACAAGAAAATAATAATAACTTTTGGCTTGGCTTTTGTCTTTGGTTTATACAAGGTGTTACCCAGAAATTCGCTGAATGTGAAAAAAAATACATTAATTTATTTGGTACAACTTATTCACAACCATCTCCTTCAAAATACTCTACCCTACCGCATGAATACACTGATCCCAGTGACTTGTCCATGACTGGAAGCAGTGCTGGAAGTCTTCGCGTGTTAACGTGTTCAACACTGCCTATAATTACGCCTGGATCTGATCAATCGTCTCAAAGCGGCGCCCCTTAAAGGTCAGTTTCAACTTCGAAAACAGGAAAAAGTCACGAGGGGAAAGATCTGGGAGTATGGAGGATAGAGTATTACTGCCCTCTACGTTGAGGCTAGGAACTGACGCACAACAAGTAATATATAGGTTGGTGCATTAGCATAGTGTAGGGGGGACGAATAGTTGTGCTACTTCCATCCAAACATACATCCGATAAGCCACCAACACTACATAGTGAAGATTTGCCAATACCGATATTTACTGCCTTATCAGAGGTTCACTATGATGTAGAAATGTTAGATGTTCGGAGTGAAAGTGAATTTGAAGGGTGCAGTTAGTACACACATCAGGGTTTTTCTCAGGCTGAATTAAACGACTTGATTCGAGATTTAAATTTGTCGAAGAAATCAGCTGAGCTGCTTGCGTCAAGACTTAACGTATCAACATATCAATAACATCTTATCGAACCAGAGAGCGCGATATTCTCCCATATTTTACTGAGATAAATGATATGATATATTGTAACAATATTTCTGGGCTTTTAAATTTAATGGGTCTTCCAGTATATGAACCAAAAGATTGGCGACTCTTCATAGATAGCTCAAAAAATGAGTTTGAAATGTGTGTTACTGCATAATACAGGGTGGCCCAAAATGACCGAAGGGGTTTGAGTTCATTATAACTTCTTATTTATGACATAATTATTAAATTTTTTTAAATTTTAAATACAGTATATTAATAAAGAATATTTTTTAAAAAATTATATCTCGCAATGGTTCGTTGATTTGAGAAATAAAGGTCAACGATTTTGGCACGTTGTTCAATTGTGTACTGTTCCATTTTAAATTTCCCAAGTCTTCTTTACAAAATACTGAAAACAAAAAAAAAATTATAATAAAAAAGTTTATAAGGAATTAAAACCCCTTCGGTCATTTTGTGTAGATTTAAAAATGGTAATTTTTTTATTGGGTCAGCAAAGTGGATGCACTAAATATCCCTATTTTGAAACAGAAATAAGAAAAACACCCTAACCACAATATATATCAATAAATACTATATACGTATTTCGGCAACTAAGTTGCCATCTTCAGTAGAATAACCTTAAAACTGAAAAATGTTAAACGTAGCTTTTTTGGCTAATGTAAACCTTAGTGTTATCCCACTGGTGATTTGGTGAAGAGCATATCTTCTAAGGTTTACCTTAGCCAAAAACGCTACGTTTAACATTTTTCAGTTTTTAAGGTTATTCTACTAAAGATGGCAACTTAGTTGCCGAAAGACGTATATAGTATTTATTGATATATTATGTGGTTAGGGTGTTTTTCTTATTTCTGTTTCAGATTACAAGCCACAGTCTCCACCAATTTCGGATCCCTGTTTTCTTTTCCTGTAAGACAGTCGTGCGAAAAATGAACACTGGGGTAGGAAAGACTGGCTGTCGAGAATAAATATAACCGTAGGAAAAGCTAACATCGTCCATGAACCATTGATAAGTCGAGAAAAAAACATTCTTCCGGCACTGTATTTTAAACTTGGGCTTATGAAGTTTGTGAAAGTTTTAGATAAGCATGGTGATTCTTTCAAATATATTTGTCAAGCATTCCATGGCCTCAGACCTTAAAACTGAAAAATATTAAACGTAGCGTTTTTGGCTAAGGTAAACCTTAGTGTTATCCCACTGGTGATTTGGTGAAGAGCATATCTTCTAAGGTTTACCTTAGCCAAAAACGCTACGTTTAACATTTTTCAGTTTTTAAGGTTATTCTACTGAAGATGGCAACTTAGTTGCCGAAATACGTATATAGTATTTATTGATATATTATGTGGTTAGGGTGTTTTTCTTATTTCTGTTTCAGATTACAAGCCACAGTCTCCACCAATTTCGGATCCCTGTTTTCTTTTTCTGTAAGACAGTCGTGCGAAAAATGAAAACTGGGGTAAGAAAGACTGGCTGTCGAGAATAAATATAACCGTAGGAAAAGCTAACATCGTCCATGAACCATTGATAAGTCGAGAAAAAAACATTCTTCCGGCACTATATTTTAAACTTGGGCTTATGAAACAGTTTGTGAAAGTTTTAGATAAGCATGGTGATTCTTTCAAATATATTTGTCAAGCATTCTATGGCCTCAGTACAGAAAAATAAGCAGGCATCTTTAATGGACCACAAACCCGTGCTCTTATAAACAAGGATGATTTCACAAATCACATGACTCAGGTTGAACTGGAATCATGGACAAACTTTGTATCAGTTGTCAAAAATTTTTTGGGGAATCATAAAGCTGAAAAATATTCCGAAATCGTTGACAAAATATTTCAACATTTTGTGTCAAATTACATTATTTGCATACCCATTTAGATAAATTTCCTGACTGTCTGGGTAATTACAAGGGGAACGCTTCGATCAGGAGATTAAGATAATGGAGGAAAGATATCAAGGCCGGTGGGATCGTCATATGATGCCAGACTACTGATCTACAGACCTTACAAAGAGTCCTGGCCACAAATACAATAGACAATCATATACAAAACCTTTTTCTTAATTCATATTTTGTGTTTTTCAGTTTTTTATTATTAATTTTATTGTTTATCGGGTATAATATTTCAACATTACTATTAAAATCATTTCCTTACTATACCGACTTGTGTTAACCAACAAAATTATTAAATTGATTAATTTAGCATACGTAAACTGTATTTTTAAAAAATAATTCGAAGAACTTATTGAGACTTGTTAATTGCAAACGTAAATTTTAGAACCTTAAGCAATTTATAATTTAAATTTACCCTGTATATTCGCTTGTGTAAACATTATGAGTATGTACATCATTTCCGTCACATCATTCGATTCCGAACGAACTCATCACGCGCCAGCATTAAAAAGGAAATGTCAGCTCTACCGGCGAGCAGTTTGTAAAAATTCCCATTCATCCATTTATAATTATATAAATACGGAGAATTTAATCGATTTGTACGTCCTGAACATGTCAAAATTCCAAATGCGCGAAACGCACAGAAATGGCAGTACTCAACTGGCAGCCACGCGCTGAGAATGTATAAAATTCTTGTGCAGTAACAAACGACGTTTTATCTACGGTTTAAGTATTTCATCGAAAAAAACCGGTCTTCTCTACAATGTGTATATCTCTTGCAAAATCTCCTTCGACGCACCATAACCGAAAAAAATATATGTGCGAGTTCTCACTCGCCAATCTAATCAGTGCTTCTTGTGATTCCTTAACTTGTACTAGTTAAACAGATTGATGTACTTTTGCGTAGACTACAATAAGTAATGGAGCATCAAGTTAAGAAAATAATATAGGATATATAGAAGTATAAACACGTGTTTTCTATATTTTTAGATTTAGATTTTGTGGTAAATTGTGTGAGTGGTAAAAATATTTCGGTTTCCAATTTCTGCGAATACATACCATTAAGTCATAAAGTATATACGTTTAAGTAAAATGTTTGCAGTACCGCTCTGTTATATCTGAAGATACCGTTGTACGGTGAAACAGCTGTCATATAGTTATTATTAAATAAAGTGTAAATCTAATACAACAGTGTTTGTGTTTTTTTATCATTTGATATGGATTTACATCAAGTAAAGGCAGAATCGATTCAATTTTAGATTTTGTATTGGTACCTTAAATCAATTGCAAATAAACAACAAATTTTATTTTTTTCTATTTTATGAACAGTTACATTAAAAAAAAGTTGACAACTTACAAGAGCCGAGCTCATTTGGGATGGTCTTTCAATTTTACGCATTTGATAAATCTTATAGTATGCGCGATTTCAAGTAAATATTTGAGTTAAAGTATAAACAACCAATATTCCTTACTAAACATATAACAGAAATTCATACTCAAAGTAACTCATGGAACGTACGTTGTGAACAGTACCACTCTACAAATTCTACATAACCTTATTTTACAGTCATCATAAACATAAAGAACAATTTGTGTGTAAATAAAGTAATTTTGTTTGTTTTGGAGTATTTGTGGACTTTGTATTCCTTTGTATAAATATTGGTTAGTTTGGCCTATATATCTGCATACTGGCTTGTCATGCTGGCAGTCCCGAGTTTAGATCCGGGACTAGGCTGTCCGAGCAGGTTTTCGTGGTTTTCCTTCTCGTTCTAAGCGAATGCCGAAAGCTCAACATCTTAAGTCACTCCAAGGGCGCAGACATAATAATAACTCATGGCTTGCCAATGCACCCTATAATTGCCTCCAAGTTGTTGGGAAATGCTAAGGCATGAATTAATATTATTAAACTTGATTGTATTTCTTAATAATATAATTTTATCGATGACAAGATTCGTATATATAAATATGACATTAAATATACTGTCATTTATAATTTAAAATTCTTTGAAAAAGGCAGTAATTGCCGAAACATGTAAAATTATTTTAAATATATGCATATTAAAATAAAACAGATTTTAAATGGCCGACTATCTAAATTTACTATAAAATATAACGCTCAACAAATAATTATTTATATATATATATATATATATATATATATATATATATATATATATATATATATGTGTGTGTGTCTTTTTGAACTGGATTCTGGGTTTTCTTCCGCGTTTCCACGGTTTGGTCTTAGTAAAGACCGGTGCTGGTTTCTGGACGACGTTTCGGCATTTGCCATCTTCAGGTCTGCGATAACTGTCTGCTTCTGGTTACTCGTAAACTGACGTAGTCGAGGTTAGGATGGTGGTTATATACCCGCTTAGCGTTCTGGTTGGTTACACTTGGTTGAGTGTGTGCGCGGCTCCGTGTCGGTGGGCCTGTAGCTGAAGTGTACTGGCTGGGTTGCGGTGTAGGTGTTTTTGTTTGCTGTTTGTCGCTGATAACTTCTTTGCTTAATACTGGTTTCCATGCTGTTGGTAGCCAAGTGTAACCAACCAGAACGCTAAGCGGGTATATAACCACCATTCTAACCCCGACTACGTCAGTTGACGAGTAACCAGGCGCAGAAGCAGGCAGTTATCGCAGACCTGAAGATGACAAATGTGATTTTGCCGAAACGTCGTCCATAAACCAGCATCGATCTTTACGAAGACCGAACACTGGAAACGCGGAAGAAAACCCGAAAACTAATTACAACACATACTACTACCCACGGAAACCTGAAAGAATACATATATATATATATATATATATATATATATATATATATATATATATATATATATATTGTTATGGGACAAACAGCACCCTAATTCCAGCATCTATAATAGGAAAAACGGCATAAACAATTATTAAATTCATTGAAAAAGGGTTAAATAAGCGGTTTTTAATATGTTAAATTAGTATCGAAATGTATATAAATTAATATGACGACAACTTTGTATACTTTTAACTAACCTATTTATTTTTAAACTTACTTTTATATTTTTTATTTCAATTTCATAATTCAAATCTTTAGCGCGAAATTACAGATATCTAATTTATCTACATCAATATTTTGTATCGATACTAGTTAAACACGCCCACTTATTTAAAAGGAAATTTACCCGCGAAAACGATATTTGCTATGCGCATTACAACATAATCTAGCATTAGAAAACATGTTTAGTATACTTGAAAATTATTCTATAAATTTTATTATTATGTCTAAATTATTAAATTGTTTATTTTATTCTTGTCAATAGAATTAGTAAAAGTAAAACTTCGAGGCTATTTCATATAATTAACTAGGCTTTGGAAATAAAGAAACGCTATCGGCGTCTTTTCCAAAAACACTTTAAAACGTATGGCCGTATTTTCGAACTCCTCCAAAGAAAATTATTAAAAAAGTCAATATACCAGTGAAATTAATATAAATATATGTTAAATCGAGAGATAAATAATTGATTTAACATTTGAAAACACACCTGAAGCCCAACACTTGGTAATTTTCAAAATACAAGACGAGCATCATATCATAAGAATTGGAGTACCGACGAAAAGGCAGAACTGAAGCCGTGTACGCTACATACGCCGTCATCATATTCGCACCCGCACTCGTATTTCCCGTTGATCTTGCACCTTTTCCTGGACATCAACCGCAGGGATCCAAGGAATACAGGTTCACTACCAACAATTTTCTACAACAAAGTCATTATCGTTAATATTTTTGATTAAAACTATACTATCAATAAAATAAAAACCTGAATTTTACTTTTACTTATATCTAAACCTTTCATATTATAGTATCCCTTTGAATAGTTATCCTTATGAATATTTAATAACATAGTAGTACTTACCTAATTTAATTTGTTTACTGTAGTAATTTAGTATAAGATCACATTTATTCATCACACATAACCTTATTAAGTATAACACACGTGCAAATTTTTAATAGTTAATTTGATTTATTGCTAGATACAGTTATTTGTTCTATTTACAGATTCCTTTTTATTTCAATAAATTATATTATTTTTATTAACAAAGTCACTCTTTTATTTGTTAGTGTTAAGTTGTAGGAGTTATCTAATATAAGATTTATTTATTTAAACACATCTCAAAGGAATAAACAACCATTCTACCGGCGAAGATCCAGAGAGAGTCACATTCTAACTACTTCATGCTCACGACGGCTAGTTGGCACATAATACATATAGATAGCGTTGATCTAAATATATTTATCATATTAAAAGGCGCCCAATTAAAAATTCAAATTTATAAACTTGAACTTTCATTACTTTTATCATTTCATTTATTCATATTTAGATCTCCTTTCGTATTGTATCAATATATAGGTATATATAATAGACTTCATGAATATGAGAATTATTAATTTTATACGTGATTGTCGCTATAATTTGTTGCATTAAATTCTACAATCCGGCAAATCACTTTTGCTCTAGATTGTAGACGCAACAAGCCGCGACGTCAACTGTACAAATTGAGAGTACAAATGAAAATGAAATATTTGTGAAAGACATATCCGCCCGGAACGTGCAAATATCGATATTTCCCTGTTTTTTTTAAATTAAATTAAATTTTGTCATCAAAGAGGCTCACTGTTAATATTTCAGGTAGTAAGTATTTGCATAGCTTGAACTACTTTTATTTCTTATTACCCACCTTCCCTGTCTTCGTCCCAACATCTCCACATTTTCTTATAATAAAATATATGCTTTCTCACTTTACAATTTATATTTTGCTACTAACGAAAATTTGTATGTACTGTATTACTTAAATATAAGAAATGTTAAGCTGTAATGCTATTTTAATTATACAATGTCAAGTAATGACTATTAAATTTAATTCACAGAACTAATATAAATAAGGAAAACATGTTCGCTTACTTGGGCACAATTTATTTAATACCACTCTGGCTATTAAAGTAAGAAACAGCTCACATCTTAGATGCGTTTACGTTTCATGCAGCCCTCACCTCTGGAGGTGTTATAAAAGCACTTACCTGCTATTTAGTCAAAATAAAAAATGACATGAAACAAACTATAACTATATTGTACAAACCTGTTCAAACATGCACTACTATTTAAAATGTCAATTTTTTAAATTTCACTACGTATCTTTCTGTATTCTTTCATATTTGCAAATATTTCAACAATGGAATATCTATCATAATTTAAAAATAAAAAAATTAAATTCGAATTAAAGTTTTAATTGTAACAAAGGAGAATTGGTAATTTTTGTTATTCGTTTGCCAATACACAAAAATTACACAAAAATGTTGATCATAAATCAAAATTAACGGTACAATTGCCTTCCCTATTTTAACCACGTTATATAAGGTATGTTACAAGTCACTAAAATCCTGATAAAGTGCCTAAGACAAATTTTCCTCTCAATAAAATTACCATTACACAAAGATGTGCTACTACTTGTCAAGATGAACAGACACAAATAGTAGAATTTATATCCTGTCTGCTTAGAATTTCTATGTATTGAATACTTTCTGCAAATCGGATTAACTGCCTTCTAAAAAATAAAACAATATATATTAAGAGTATCACGTAAGGACATATATTTACATCGCACGAAGCAATGTGTTAGATTTAAAAATGAAGAACAAAATAAAGAATGATTAACTGTCCCGTTTTGAAAGCAGGATTGTATAAGCATTTTATCCCATGCCAAAAGAAAAGTTTTTTTTGTTCTGTCAGGTTATTTATCAAATGGTGAAATGTGCAAATACAATATACGTACATCCAGCGTGTTATGATCTAATGCTTGAGTGCTTAGTTCATGGCGATACTTATGGGTTGAATTAAACATGTTTCATACAAAATCATTAATCATTCATTAAACCATCAATCTTAGGTAACATACATATAAAAATTTATAAATATTTAAAAGTGTGTCTTGATGTCCCATGATTACACTATACGTAGTTATAATAAGTACTATTTCCCCAATATTGAGCTATACGGCTTATTATTATATAGTCTTCTTAAATCGTGACCGCTCGTCATTAGCATATCAATGTGAAATTCGATATATACAGTTCCCCATTCGTTTAACGACGCATATACCGTTCATTCAGACATCACTTGCTTGTCGGATACGTCAAATTATAATTTAAGTCAACGTAATTGAATACGTTGTTTTCTCAAAATACCCTTTCATTTGTTTTTATGGTCTATAAAGACCTTTCGAAATTTCACGTAATAATACGGCTGGCTACAAGTAATAAAATTTAAACAATGGGGATTGTCAAAAGCTGCCACAGATAACACAGGCCTGCATTTTTCAACTCTTTGAATGTTGATTTAAAAATTTTAACTGTTTTCTAGTAATTGGGTGGCGCTGAACGCTGAACGGTACTGGTGCCTAGATTACCTGTAGGATTAAGCAATCCTTTTTGCAGGGCAGGTAAATCCATATACTTGGTGCCCAGTTTACATCCGCCCGTATGAAGTAGTCTTCAAAATCGCATTATATGAGATTACATGAGAAAATAGCAAGTAATTAAGTGATTTAGAATTGCAATTCATTAATTTAATTAACGAGAAATCAACCCCGTTTGTCCGCTCAGTTGAAATTGCGTAACAAAATAGGCAAGTAGAGAATTTGACCCATAATTTGCATCCCCAAGTTAAACTGGATTTGTAAGACAAACCTGAAGTTAGTTTCACAGTGTTGCTAAGCTTTGAAAACTTACAATAAATTTTGAAAATCCACAAACAATAACTACTCAGAAAATCCTATTAAAGAACTATTGTCCCGGTGAACTAACTTGATTTGTGACCGTTTCGGGTGTTTCCTTTCCGTTCGTTTCACAAAATTTTTCCTTTCCGGGCGTTCATTTTATATGGGAAGTGAATTTGCTTTTGAATTCCCGTTTCGTGCGTCAATTTTATATTTTACAGGAAATAGGGATAAATAAAAACAAAATGAACGAGTTTTGCTGATTCAGCAGTTTAATTTCAAATTAAGAGAAATGTACAGACACATGCACAATATTGCATATATATATTATCAGAACGTAGTACATGAATTAAAAAATATAAAATGAAAATACCTTTAACTCTATGTAGAGTAACGTTTATCTATTCTCTATATTATACAATATTTAATTAAAATTAAAAGTAAATCTATCTATAATTTTACAATATATATCAGCTTGTCCAATGTCTCACTAAGATTTTGTCTATTTTGAACTAGGTCACTTACAACTGTTTTAACCGCCTATCTAATTCACAGTATTTTTTTGCCGTTTTAAGGGTACTTATGCACACACAATTTTGCAGGAAAGCAGTATTATAATTAGAATGTTATAGCGCGATGGTATTGATAAAAGTTGTCTGTTTGTACGTCCTTTAATGCAAACAGACGGAGTTGTAAAATATATTTTGCCAGAGTCGTAATAAAGGCAATGAAATGTATATACGGAAATTTATTTTTACAAAAATAAATAAAACACTGAAGTTAAATGAATTTAAATTAACTTGAATTGCAATTAATTCCAGATATACATACAAAATGCATTTACTTTATACAGTGAAAAAATTTAGAATATTGAAAATGTCTAAACTTAAAATTAGTGAATGCTTAGTCACTCCACAGAAAGCATATTTTATTCACATTAATTATAACAATATATTCTAAAGTTTGTTCTATAAAGTGCGTTCTTTTATTAGACAGTATGCCTTTAAATATAGAGAAACTTCACTCAACACCAGAGCTAGTGAGTGGCGCATAGAAATAATAATCTTTAAATTTAATATATTTACCGATTTCCGTATTTTGAACATTACTACAAAAGCCTTTCAGGATATTAAAATCAGGGGTACGAGCGAATATTGCATTAATCTTATTATTTAAGCGAAACCGACTGTGTCTCTGCGCCTGCATGACTCATTAGAGGAACGATGCACATACCGCGGCCCACTGTCGATATTTATGCGACCCGCCAACGAATTTTAGAAATTGTTCGAAAAACTACAAAAGTAAGTAAAAATCCATTCAAATCAATGATTCTTAACTTTTCATTTTCTTCTAACTTTTGTAATTGTTAGTAAGATATGTATCTTTAAGTACCTACTACTTTCTTGTTCAGGTTTACTACGTAGGACAGGTATGGTCCTCGTCGTTTCAAGCATATTGTTACGAGAATAGAAATCTGTCGAACCAACTAGATTACTCGAAGATTCGCGAAACACAACGATATTATCCCCGAACAATGTGGTAGGTTCTCGATGTTAGGTAACTCGTATAAATACAACGCATTGCCCGCTATCGGGGCAGCTAAGTTTTAACTACGGACAAGCAAACGTTATATTGTTTGAATTGTAATTTGTGAAGAATAAATATTTCGTCGTTCGAACTTGGCATCTACCTACGTAACAATACAATATCAATTTTGATATGGATAAACCAGGCCCCAGTAAGAAACGTAGTCGTAAGGTTGAAGATGAAAATCCACAGTTCCAAGATATTTGGACCGAAAAATACTTTTTTATTTCATCGCATAACAAAAGTGTCTTTTTAATATGCAAGAGTAGTGTTTCTATTCCGAAGGAATATAATGTGAAAAGGCATTATGAAAACCAGCATCACACTTTTACCAAATTAACCGGCGAAAATCGAACACAAAAAATTTCCACTTTACAAAGGGGACTAATAGGCCAACAAGCTATGTTTACAAAACCAATTCAAGATGCTCAAGATGCGAAACTTATCGGCCTTTCAAAGATGGTGAGTTTGTTAAGCAGTGTTTAGATATCGCCGCAAATAAAATGTGTCCGAAAGATGCAAAGAGGTTTGAGAAAATTCAACTAAATCGGATAACTGTTCAAAGAAGACTTACCACATTAGCAGCTAATATAGAAGAGCAATTAGCTACTAAAACGAAAAGTTTTGAGTATTTTTCTATAGCACTCGACGAATCTACAGATATAAGTTCCACTGCTCAACTCTTAATATTTTTACGAGGTGTAACGCAAAATTTTGAAGTGAGTGAAGAACTGATTGGTATGAGTTCTTTAACAAGTCAAACCAAGGGGAGTGCTCTTCTGGAAAAATGTTCTATAATGGATTTGGATTTAACGAAATTATCTGGAATTACGACTGACGGAGCACCTTCAATGGTTGGAAGTAAATCTGGGATAATAACTATGTTAAAAGAGTATTTACAAACTAAAAACATAGATACCAAGGAATTAATGCAGTTTCATTGCATTATACATCAAGAGGCCCTCTGTTCAAAATTATTGGGATTTGAAAATGTGATGAAAGTTGTAGTACCTACTGTAAACTTTATAAAATCACGAGGTCTCAATCGCCGACAATTCACACAATTTCTCGAGGATATTGAAAGCGAATATGGTGATCTCCTGTTTTACCCTGAAGTAAGGTGGCCAAGTCGTGGGTTATCACTAGAGCGCTTTCTTAAATTGATTGAAGAAATCAAAATATTTCTGGCGGAAAAGAAAAAGGACGTCTCCGAACTCGACAACCCTGATTGGCTGTGTGACTTAGCGTTTCTTGTAGACATTTCAAATCACTTGAATGTCTTAAATACGCAACTCCAAGGCAAAGATCAATTGATTTCGCAGTTATACTCTCATGTTTCGTCCTTTCAATGCAAATTCAATGCAAGTCTTTTCAGGACACAAATCAATTCAGCCAATTACAGCCATTTTCCGAACTACAAAAAAATTATGGAGAAATTCAATAAAACTGATGTCAATTTCGCTTATGTTTAAAAAATTGATATTTTAATATAAGCTTTTCATGATCGTTTTCTAGACTTCAAAAAAGTTAAACCTCTATTAGACATTTTCAGCAATCCTTTCAGCATTTCACCCGAAAATGCACCGGAATCAATACAGCTGGAATTGATAGACATGCAAAATTACGATAATTTACGAAACAAGTTTAATGAATGTAATTTACTCAACTTTAACCGTTGCGTTGACAAAAAAAATATTTGGTACGTCAATCCAAATATTTGTGAACAAACGTTTTCGGTGATGAAACTTAACTAAACAAAAAATCGAAACCGTGAAAATGGAAGTAATATTTTGTACCAGTAAAAAAGGAAAATCCTTGTTAGTGATTGACGGGCTATGCTTTCAGCTTTCAACAAATGTTAGTCGAAGTGTGTCAGTGTAGCGAACGTACGTGTAATGTTTTTGTATAATGTGATTTGGTCCAGCTATTTTTGAACTGATGGCTTTGGGTTCCTAAGTGTTGATCTTATTGGAATTTCTTATCACATTTTATCTATAAAAATATGTAATACTGATAAAATCTGTGATAGTTACTGTTACTGAAGTAACTATACCAACTTGAAAAACAAATCAGGTTTTTTTTTAATATTGCAAATTGCACAATCCCACAATCCCACGCACTGCAATTCCAGCTGTCTTTTCTGATATCCATGAACGGGGTAATTCTAGGAAATATTTACTAGTTTATTTAATTCTATCCATGTACTATACAACTGTGATGTGAGTCACCCGACGATACGTGAGGCGAGCGGTATTATGCACCGAATACGTTATCAAGTCTCCCAGACCTCCTAGAAAAACGCTTCTGGAAGGCCCTCAAATGAACTGTACACTCGATAAGAACTCGAAATGTGGGGAGACAAGTATTCAACGAGTAATCACCGTCGGGTTGATATTAATGTAAATGTGAAATAAATACTGTTATTATTAGTTATTAAGTATATTTAGTGTGTTTTAAATCATCGTTATTGTTATTTAAAAGAACCCAAAAAGATATATATTTTACAATATAAACCATTTAAACCGTAAAGACTAAATGATAAAAACTAAAACAAATCAATTTCAAATGTATAACCACAACGCAATCTATAAATCTCTAAGGTCATTTAAAAACGATTTTCATCAAAATTAAGAGCTAACGTAACCCTATCGATCAATATAAATTGCTATGGCATTTAATATGAATCATTAAGTTTATATAGACATTGGTTACTTTTTATTAAACGGTTGCGATTACTGGACAAATATAGCAAAAGCATGAAGTGAGATTGATTTGATAATAACGCTCGCAGAGATATCCTCACGGTAAAGCCGGACAAAAACACTTCCTTATAATGATACGCGCATAACTTTTTAACTCGATAAATCGACCCGATGTTAATGTAATGATTTGCAACTCTTGCAATGTCGGATAACTTCCAATTAAAAAAATAAAATTGTGAGAGATAATCGATGTTATATATAATATTAATTTTATTAAGGATATTTCTTTTTTTCTTTTGTAAAAGTTCAACTGCAGATATAAATACGATCGAAGGATTAACAGTTACAGCGAAGGAGCTTACGGTGTTGAACTTCCTCATATTTCTGCATTTTTTAATCTAAATATAATTTTTATTTTGCATACATTCACCTTTTACTAAACAGGTTCGCTGTCATTACAATTTCTTAACAATAATAATAATAATAGTTATTATTGTCCGACAGTTGTACACCTTCAATAAGACAATATTAAACAATTTCCACAATACTACAAATTAATACATCCCGCCGTTCTCTTCCTCAATCTTTTGTGGTGATACCTCTCTTGGTTTACATTTCGTACAGTTATTGAGTCAGAAACAAGTTTCAAATTTATTTATAATATTATAAATTGTTTGTCTGCAAGGTACAGACCGGTCGGCAAAGTCAGCGCAAACAAATTCATGCACTCCATTACATAAAACCATTTTACTAACTGAAGCTTTTCAGTGGGTGTATAAAGAGCCATTATACATTAATTTTATTGTACGCTTTCAATCTGTAACGGCCGCAGCTAGACTGAATGCAAAATTTCCAGTCAATCGGTATCGGAGACAATCGTCAGTCGTCGCGGTCTTCGCTGTCATTGGACTGGCTTTTTCATGTACGTATACATTGTATGTACTCATACTTTGATTCTCTATGCCTAATGATATTTAACACACACGGTATAAAATAATCTAAAAAAATTAAATGTGAAACTAAACTAATTTATAATCTGGATTTTAATAGTCGTTAGTCGCAAAAATTATTTACAAGTTCACAATATATTATTAATTTAAAAAGTTAGTTGACATTTTTTTAACATTTAATTAAAGTCATTAATTAGATTTGATTTTAAATTATCTACTGTTAAAAAGGATTTGGGGGATTTTTTTTAAATTCACTATTTTTGGGGGATTTTACTACTCTTTTCGGGGGATTTCAAAATTATTACTTGGCAACACTGACCGTGCACGATATTTTAATAAAGCATAAGTTGCGTCCGTGCATACACTACAAAGTTCAGACTTTACTTCCCAGCGATGCAGACAGAAGATTAGTTTTCTGTAATTGCTTGAGAAATTTTTATAATGAACGTCCAAATAATTAAAATTACATTCTATGATTTGGCGAATCTAACTTTTCTAGTTCAGATATGTGCAATAAGAAAAATCAGCATTATTGTAGTAGAGAAAAGCCTCTGAGAGTTGATTCGCGCAATCACCAGCACCGGTTTAGTTTAAATGTGTGGTGTAGATTAATGGGCAACAGAATTATTGGTCCAGTTTTCTGGTCCGTATTTATGTTCAACACGATAGGGCACTTCCTCACAATTACGTTAACACTTCCAATTTGTTAGACGAAACGCTTAATCAAAAATGGATAGGAACCAATGCACCAATTCGTTGGCCTGCACGTTCTCCTGATTTGACACCTCTAGATTTTCATTTTTGGGGTTTTGTAAAGAATGAGGTATACAAGTGGCGATATCGAAATGTGATGGAACGCGAAACTAGTATTACACAAGCGCCAAATATTATTTCTAGTCGAAAACTAGTCAAAGTGGGAGCCGAAAAATGCATTGAACAGCAAGTCTTTGAACATTTATTAAGTTAGGCCAAATGTTGAATAGATAATACAAAATAATACTTATTCGATTATTGTGATTTTTTTTTACACCGTGAACATTATATTTTGTTATTATTTTCCACGACCGACATAGAATTAAATGTTAACAAATTTCTTAAGCTTTAAACGCTCCCATCTGTTTATTTTTTAGTTAAAGATAGTTATGTATTCGATATTTTTTGTTCAAAATTTTATGCTCTTTCAAAATATGTACAAATATGGACTGAAAATCCTCGTAGCTCAGTTGGTTAGAGCGATGGTCCGGCAAACCGTGGACGTGAGTTCAAGTCCCACTTAGGACAAAATTTTTTCAAATAAAAATTTTGAATAATTGGCACCGTAATTGTAGACAACAATATTTACATTCACATTAATTCGCGAAATAACATACTAATTTAAAAATATTTAATATAAAGCCTAAACTGCAAAAATTTATCAAATGATATATATATATATATATATATATATATATATATATATATATATATATATTTAATGTTAATAAGAATTAAAATTTATTTCTTATTTATTTTATTGGCCGTGTGCATAATATTAAAATAATAAGCTTTTTTTTGGTTTACCGACCTTTATTGAAATTCAATTTATTTAGCTAACGACGTTTCGACTTTTTTGTATATAATTAAGTTTTTTTCAAGTGATTTAGAACTAAAAAAAAATTACAAACGAAAGGTAAGAATTATATTTACATTATATGAATGAATTAAAATTAAAATAATGATTAGAGTACGGAAAGTTAAAATTTAAAATTTACAGGATACAAAACTCACCAATTTATTTCGTGATAAAACACGAAATAAATTGGTGAGTCTGTTAAAGGTAAAGACGGTATAAGAAAATTCAAAATGAATATTTATCAGAAAAATGACCGGATTTGTGGGTGTGAAATTAAAAATACTTTGTTTTGTTTTCCGTGTCTTTTGTTTGGTGGTGAACCGTCTTGGTCAAAGAACGGAATAAGAGACTTAATTCATCTTAGTGCTAAAATCAGTAAACATAAAAATTCCGAAGGGCATTTGAAAAATATATTTAGTCTAAGAATATTAGGAAAAAATAACATTCAGAATGTTTTAGATTCATCATATAGAAAAGCAATTCAACAACACAATGAAAAGGTAACAAAAAATAGGCATGTGTTAAATTTAATAATAAATTGCATTAGATTTTGTGGCTCGTTTAAACTGGCACTTCGGGGTCATGATGAACAGCAAACGTCGAATAACAAGGGCATTTTTCGGAAATTGATAAATTTTACGGCAGAATTAAATAAATCGCTCAGAGATCACATCGAAGCAGCACAGGTTTTTAAGGGATTATCAAAAACGATACAGAATGAGCTGCTTGATGCAATGTTGAACGTGTATCATGAACAAGTTGCCAGTGAAATTACAGCAACCGACTTCATATCTGTGATAGCTGATGAAACCACAGATGTGTCCAATTAGTTTCAGTTGGTGGTTGTTTTAAGATATATTGTGAACGCGAGACCGGTCGAAAGATTTTGGAAATTTCTTCTGCCTAGTGGACATGATGCTAATTCTTTATCTGCCTCTATCCTTAACGAAATTAGTTTGCTTGTTGATGACCCAGAAAAACTGATTGCACAGAGCTATGATGGGGCAGCAGTCATGAGTGGTGCTATTAACGGCTTGCAAAGACATGTCCAAGACCAGTATCCAAGGGCTAATTTTGAACATTGTTATGCACATCAGACAAATCTAATTATGTCACATGCTACATCGAGCAGTAGTATCTGACGGTATTATGTACATTTTTCTCCACTTCACCACAACGAGCTGCAAGATTGGAAGAATTCCTTCAGAGAAAAAGCTTACCTCGTTCTTCAAAAACAAGATGGAAATTCAATTCTAGGACAGTGAATACAATATATGAGCACCGAGAAGAAATAATTGAAGCTCTAGAACAAATCGAGGGAGAAGCTAGTTTACAAACTACCATTCATCAAGCTAGTGCCAATTTACGAATTTTAGAGGAGGAAAATTTTATCTATTGGTTAACTTTCTTTCATAAAATTATGCCACATGTGGACATATTGTTTAATCAATTACAAAATTACAATACAGATGCATTAAAAATCAATAAAAATTTAGATAATTTTGAACGTGCTATTGGAAAAATTCGAACCGAAATCGCTGACACAGATAATCAGTTGGTTAAACAAAATGACCCAGAACTGACTCCTCGACCATCAAAGCGGCGAAGAGTAACTGATGGTAGCCAAAGAAGAAGGGAAACTATTGAAGTGTGCGATATTATTTTGCTAGAAATAAAAACTAGATTTCGGTATACAGGGCACTTAATATTAGCAAACTTAATTTCTTTTAAACAGTTCCCCTCTTTTCAAAAAAAATTTCCGGAAGATTGCCTTAAAGAAGCAGTAAAATTTTATCCATGCCTCAATGAAAGCAGACTACGAACTGAATTAAGCGTCCTATATTCTAGAGAAGAATTTAGGCAAATTATAGAAGTCTGTGCTGTAGGTCTGCTAGGTCTTCTGCTGGATGGATTAAGCGACACCTTTAATGAAGATGTTACGCTTTTAAAAATTGTCATTACAATCCCAATGACAACGTCCGAAGCGGAACGCCAGTTTTCACGGTTGAAGAGAATAAAAACTTTCCTGAGAAGTACAATGAAAGAAGAGAGATTAAATGCCCTTACTATGTTATCTTGTGAAAAAGAATGTATAAATGATTTCCCAAACTTTAATGAAAAAGTGATAGAACCGTTCTGCAAGTCAAAGACACGTAAAATGGACTTCGTTTATCGTCAGATGTAATTAAACTGTGTAGTGTAATATTTACTATTCCCTCAAAACAAACTCTACAATGAACAGTACCTGTCTGGAACAGTACGTCGGTGAAATTTATAAGGATTGGGTAAGCGTTTTCGTATTACACTTTTTAATTTTGAAATTATGCATTCCCTAAGTGAATCACCCCGAGCCGCCACTGACTTAACAGTAAAAAAAAATCCACACAGAAAGAGACACGATATAGCTAAACAAAATAATCAATACAAGAAGCGTATACGGAAAGAATAAAATAACATTACATTATACATAGGTGCTTAATCTTCCTTACAAGGTTCGGCGGTGAATAATTTTTTTAAATTACCAACTCCATGCTATAGCGATAGAACTGGTAATATCTAATGTCGTAACTGTTAAAAGAATTACTTTACAGAATTCTACTGTATGTTGATGCGCAAATGTAGCACCACCTACTTATAAACTGTGTAGATAGACAAATGTGTCTTTCTGATGCCATTGAATCTTTCTTAATTTAATACAAAACACTAAATATCCGTTTTTCATTATCATTTTGCTACATCAGTTAAATCCTCGATTTGAAATTTACTAACCTTTTAATGTGTTCATTCGTTATTTACATTATTTACATTATATTAGCCTCCTTTAATGTTTTTAATTTCTATAATATTCTCATTCGTATACATCCGCAAGTCTTGTTTGTGTTTGAAAATTATTCTAGAAATTAACTGAATACTTAAATTGTGTAATCGTGATTTCTTTGTTTATATTATTACAAAGGAGGTGAATCAGAAAGAGCTAATGCAATAATTTTACAATAGTGTTAACATTTTAATAGTTATTTATGCATCATATTGCTCTGAGGTCGACGTTAATTCAGCCCGAGGGTCTCTGGCCCGAGGGATGAATGTCGACCGACGGCAATATAATTACCATCTGCCCAATGATGAAAATTATGAGTATTAAACACACCATCTCTGGTAAACATGCACTCATCACTCCAAAGAATACGTCTTAGAAAGTCACCTTCTTCCTGAATCCTATTTAAGATTGTTTTGCAAAAATTTATTCGAAATAGGTGATCATTTCCGTAGAGGGACTGAACTTTAGAAACATGGTATGGAAGTTTTCTCGTAGAATCAAATGATCACGTCTTATTACTGGGGATATTTAATGTAGAAGCTAATTGACGGGTACTCGCATAGGGATCTTCCTATATTGTGGCTAGAATTTGCTCTTCTAGTTGCACGGTACACCCTTGCCTTGGTCAACCAGCGTTCGCATTTCTTGGAATAAACGAACCTGTTTCACGAAAACGTTGGTCCAGCCTTCGAATTACATTTTTACTTGAATGCCTTCATTTTGGAAAACGCATTCGATATGCCCGTTCTACCATGACATTTCCACGACAGAAACCGTATAACATGTACCTATCGGCAAATTCATTGAACGTAAAAATTGTAATGTGCAAATAAAAAAACCAGTAAACACAAAAACACAAAAACTAATCAATACAAATAAACACGAAACAAACAGAAATTACATGAAGATAAGTAAGTCGAATGAAATAAGTAGGCACTGCCAGGGCGTATGTGGCTGGATTTGACACTTCTTCGAATCACGAGTCGTAAATCTGCGGTGACTAGCTTCTGTTGAATCGTCGTTGATTCAAGTTGTGAATAGAAGGTCTTCTCTCGCTCAGTTGATCGCAAAATAACACTTGTTGAAGGAACAGCACTATTTAATTACACAGGTCTAGAGTGATTTTGATGTTTGAAAGCTGTTTGCTAATTTGTATATGTTTGGGGGTCCTTATTCCAAAAAACGCCATATTTTTGCTCTATCACGTACATTTTTTTTATAGCGCTCTATATCTTAAAAATATTAATTTATTAATATACATACCTATGACAAGAATATGTTTGTTCCATGTTAGGCATGATTTTTAAATGAATTGATTTTTATGAAATTAAATGTGATTTGGCAACACTGGTTAATATTAGATTTCTCAGCAAAGCAACAGAGTCGGCGCAGAAGCGTCAATACAACGTTGAAACCTGCTTATGTGCAGTTTGGTTGTGTTAGTCGTCGTGCTACTGTGTCCGCGCGCTTGTTGTCTTCGTTGTTGCGTATTTTAAGTGTTCTAGAACGTATAAATATGGAAAGAAGACATTGTGTGAACAATCCGAATAACTTTTGTTATATCTGTGGTAGTTATGTCGTAGTAAAGCAGAGGCAAACTATAACTTCGTTTGTGAAAAATGTATACCACGCTTATTTTGGTGTAAAAATTGGCGACCAAGACAAGTCCTGGGCTCCTCATACTGTTTGTTCAGTTTGCGTTGAAGCATTAAGAAACTGGCAAAAAGGTAGGAAGAAATGTTTAATAATTTACTAAATAAAACACTTGGTATATTTGTTTCACAAAATGTATTTAAAATATATCTGACATATGTTTCGACTTATACAGTCATTCTCAAAGAGTCATGTAAACTAAGTGAAAAGAATACTCCTACCCATATTTATGGCTTATTTTTTGAAAGTTTTATTACAGCATCGATTGCGGGGGTATTTGAAAAATCCAATTGCGTGTTTGTGACCTGTCTGTTGAGATTTATGGCTTTTTTTCTTTCTAAAATTTCTAAGAAGTCGAGCCTTTTACCCTTATTACAAGAGTGTAAAAGTTTGAAATTATTAGCATTAAACAGATGAGAATTTTGAATACAGTGTTCCGCGAATCCCGTGGTCATATTGCCATGTAGAATAGAACTTCTGTGCTCTTTGATACGTTCTTTTATAGAGCGTCCTGATTGGCCAATGTATACCGCGTCACAATCACTGCAAGTTAATTCATACACCCCTGACTTATCACGTAGTTTAAGCTGTGGTGTTCCTATGGTATGGCGAGAGCCTAGAAATCACAGTGATGATTGTTATTTTTGTTCGTGTAATGTTCAAGGATTCAACAGAAAAAATAAGAAACAAATTGTGTATCCCAATCTTGACTCTGCTACTCGGCCAGTTCCTCATGGACCAGATGTACCGATACCTACCGCCCCAAAAGCACTAGAAAACGTCATATCGTCAGAATCAGAGGAATCTAATTGCGACCCAGATGACTCAGATTTCACACCAGATTTCAGAGAGCCCGAAGTGTTTAACCAGACCGAACTAAATGATTTAATTAGAGATTTGCACCTTCCAAAGGATGCATCCGAATTGTTAGCCTCCCGACTTCGTGAGAAACATTTACTGGCACCTGGGGTCACATCAAGCTTTTACCGGGATCGCGAAAAAGAGTTATGTCAATATTTTACTCAAGACGGACCGCTAGTGTATTGCAACAATATTCCTGACTTAATTTCAAAATTAGGAAATGTGCCGTATGTAAAAGAAGAATGGCGCCTGTTTATTGACTCAAGTAAGCGTAGTTTAAAAGGCGTTTTATTGCACAATGGTAACGAGCTGGCCTCGGTTCCCGTTGCTCATTCGGCACATTTAATGGAAACGTATGAAAATTTTGAACTTCTTTTAAAGAAAATAAACTACCAAGAACATCAGTGGATGCTTTGTGGTGACCTTAAAGTGCTGTGCATGCTACTAGGACAACAAGGAGGTTATACAAAATTTCCATGCTTTATTTGTGAGTGGGATAGTCGAGCAAGGGATAGACATTGGACTCTAATAGAATGGCCCTCTAGAACAAGCTTTACACCTGGTAGCAAAAATGTATTAAGAGATAGCTTTGTTGACCCCAAAAAAGTTTTACTGCCTCCACTCCATATCAAACTTGGCTTGATGAAGCAGTTTGTTAAAGCCCTAGACAAAAATGGAGAGTGTTTTAAATATTTGTGCAAGACATTTCCAGCCTTATCCGATGCCAAGTTAAAAGAAGGTATTTTTGTTGGGCCGCAGATAAGAACATTATGCAAAGACAAGGATTTTCAAAACACAATGACCAATGTCGAGAAAAACGCCTGGGTTTCATTTAAAGAAGTAATTGATAAGTTTCTTGGGAACTCTAAGGGTGAAAACTACGAAAATATTGTTCAAAATATGTTACAACACTTTCATCGTCTAGGTTGTAATATGAGTTTGAAAGTGCATTTCCTGTTTTCACACTTGAACTATTTTCCTGAAAATCTTAGAGCGGTTAGCGAAGAACAGGGAGAGAGGTTTCACCAAGGCATTAAGGAAATGGAACGGCGATACCAAGGCAGATGGAGCATAACGATGATGGCGGACTACTGCTGGATGTTAAAACGGGATATGCCCTTAAAAACATCAAACCGAATGTCCGGACACCGCAGCTTTCTGGCAAAAAGACAAAGATTTCACTTAAAAAAGACTGAGTAAAGTATTTTCTTCCATTTTTTTAAATTGTATTCCACCTTTTTACTCAATAAACAAATACATTTTTTTAGAAATATCGGTTTTTTTTTCATTTAATATTTGCAAAAAAAAACTTACGTGATACAAATAAATGCATAGAATTTTTGAAATCAGCCTACCAAAATTATATAAAATCAGTTTTCAAAATAAAAACATCTGTCAAAAAGTTTAATTTTGTAGACCTGTGTTATTAAATACAAGAAAACGATGTTAGATAATATGTTAACATGTTATTATAAAACTTGGTTACATTTCTTAATCTAGTAACTCCGGTCGTAGTAACTTGAAGCTGCTTGAAGTGGAAAACGTGTAATCTCGTTGATAGATCTTAGAAAACTTAAACTTTTAATTCTAAAATATTAGGTAAAGAAAATTCAGTCATAAGACCATAATCCACCATATTTTTTATGATTGGTCGACACAGGATAGATACATAGATTTACATAAACTTGACGTCGCTATATTTTATGGAATAGATAAATAGATGGGTCAGGTACGTACGGTTTTACCGAGACTCGACTTTGGCTAAATTGTATGTCCGAAATACTATTATACAAAAGACCTTTGAAAATGTGACGGTAATTCTAGAAAAAAATTCTAGAAAGCTTGTCTGGCTTACCGAGCAACTACGTGTTTATAATAATAGGCGACAAGCCTTCGATTTAAATATTACAATGCTTAACTGATGTGTCATTTGATGACAATAACGTCCACACCTTAAAGTAAAAACAATACAAATAGAAAAAGGCCTGAATAAATAACTGCAAACAAAAATAATAAATACGTATTTCAAAGTACATTTGCAGGGAGGATAAACCAAAACATAATTGTAGCATAAACGGTTAAAGCAGGCCGTGCTTTGAACAATAAACTTATTGGATAAAGTAAGTAAGAGTACTTCAAAAAATTATGTTTGACACTGCTATAAACATGAAAACGGGGAATGCGTAATCCCTCTGAATAAAGTGTTTAAATTTCAAGTTGTAAAGAATCCTAGCCTAAACAAAATTCAATATTTTAATCGAAAAAACTTATTAATTAACAATATTGTCCAGATTTCTGGACAGGCACATAAGTGCTAAAATTTGACACCAGCAATGCATTTGACTGCAACAACGTTAGTCTACCTACTTGTTAATAAGTTAAATTAATAAACAAATATTAAAAACAAACTTTAATATCAAAAAGAAAACTTTAACGAAATAATAATAATAATAATAATAATAATAATAATTCGTCTTTATTCTAAATAGTATCTCTTTCTATCAACAATTGTCGATTAATAACTAGAGCCGACCAATTTCCGTGCGCGCCATGTACGCCGATGTGAGGATGATTGTATAGCATCAGAACTAATAAAAAGCATTCAGTATGTGTTTGGTACTTGCTTAGACTGCATGTAAGTGTAAGCATACGTAATAAAATGTCGTCGACACATAAATCGAGAAAACGACCGTTGTCAGACGAAATAAACGATGGCTCAAAAATTAAATGTTTAGTGTGCAATGCATATCTAATGTGTTGGCCAAAAACACATTATAAAGCACACGTAAGCAGTTTGAAGCACAGTAATAACAAAATTAATCGACACCAGTTTATACATGAACTATGTGTAACTATGATTGTGTGTACACTACCGTTTACCTTGTTAAGTAATGATTCATTTATTTAATTTTGGAATAAATACGCGAATCAAACATTACTGAGCACGACAACTTTACGAAGGAATTTACCATCGGTGCGTCAACATGTTGAAAATAAAATCAAAGCCGAACTGAAAAATAAAAAACTGTTGTTATGGGTGGACGAAACAACTGACAGCAAAAAAACAATCTGTAGTTAATGTGATGGCGCGTAATATGGAACCACATCAACCAACGTCTTCAATTTATTAGCATCCAGACGACTAGAACAATGTAACGCCGAAAAAATTTCAGAGGTGCTATTAGATACTTTGGAAAAATTTAAACTTTCGAATGACCAAGTATTAATGTTTATGACCGATGGTGCCGCAACCATGTGTTCTGTAGGCCGGTCTCTTAAAAAATATTGTCCTAACTTGTTACATATTACTTGTAAACTCCATGCTCTACACCTTGTGGCAGAACAGGTTCTTAGATGTTATCCAGAGGTAGATGTTTTAATATCGAGTACAAAGGCAGTATTCCTGAAATCTCCAAAACGTATTCGGACATTTCGCGAATTGTGTCCCCATACCCCTGAGCCACCACAGCCGATTCTGACACGTTGGGGTACATGGTTACGGGCGGGATTTTACTATCATGAACATTTTGAAAAAATTAAGGACGTGGTTTTATCATTCGATCCGAAAGAAAGTGCAGCTATTAATACAAGCCAGAAAAAATTTCAAGATGCCCAGATTAAAATGTTGTAGATCCATTTTAATCTGGTAGTATTCGTGAGAATTACGTGGGACTAGAAGAAGCAATAACAAAATTAGAAAATTCGTCGCTGTCGTTAGAGGAATCACTGAAAATCGTTAAAGATGTTCACGCACACCTGTGTGCTGTAGAAGACGCAAAAAGTGAAAGTGTTCTAATTAAATTTGAAAGTGTTTTAGACAGAAATGCAGATTTTGACACCTTAACACTTATTTGTGAGGGCACGTCTACAGATGCGTTAAGTTGCTTAAAAAAGTATTTTGATTATGCGAATATAACATCACTAGATGTAGAACGCTCGTTTTCCGAATATAAAAATATTTTTTCCTCACGGCGGACATGTTATTCAGAAATAACCTTAGAAACGCACCTGATGTTGAAAATATACAATCGAGATTCTCCAGTTTGTCAATCCTTGGAAGACGCTTAAAACGATAAGTGTTTTTTTAAATCCTCTGTCGTGCACACAGTCACTGATTTCATACATTTTCCATTTTATTTATAGGTACATACAACGCTGCTATTATATGTACTATTCTTATTTTTCGTGTGTTTATGCATATTACTTTAATAGCAGAAAACCAAATGTATATTTAATTATTTCTGATAGAATAAATGTCTCTACTTCTATACTTATATCGGTAACAAGCTCAAGTTGCGTCCCTATTCTATTGCATATTCTAATATATTACGAATTACACTCCCATACCGGCGCTCATGGCTCGCACGGAAATTGGTCCGCTCTATTAATAACGCTTATTTAAAGACTGAAATTCCGTACTTTAGGTACCGCGTGCAGGGGTATGAAGCATGGTGCAACATTTTGGTTTTAGGATTTTAGACTCCGAATTTAACGAAGAATATCGCCACGTGTAACTAGAACGCCAATTTATACACATCTTGTATAAAGAAAAATAAAGCATTGTTTATTCCATGCATTTATTATGTCAAGACGTGCATTATCTCTTGCTATTATTAATGTTAACATATACGTCTAAACTTCAACATATTGTATAAAATATTCCGAACATGCAGAGGCGTTTTTTTCTCGCGACAAGGCACGTACGCAAACTAAAGCGCATACTGCACATAATACCATGATTGACTTTAAAAAAATTCTATTTCTATACTCGTCAAACTCGGAAATCTCCCGGCAAACAATCAAGTGAAGAATATGTTGTTCTGCCACTCGTTTAAGGCGTTAATTATTTACTAAATCAGGATAGATTTTTCAACCTTGTATTATAACATAGTCTCTCATTAGTGCGTTTCTACTTAAATGTTTCACGTTAAAAACTAAAAGAGAGAAATAGATTTTATTTGCGATAATCGCGGATTGTTCGCGACTAGTAATTTAACAGCCAAGATTTCTATTTCGTTTGTATTGTTCTTACTCGAAGAATTGATAAAAATGTGAAGAAAAATAGTGAAGATAACTATGTAAAATAAATCATAATTGATTAGGTATATACCGTATGAGTTACTACATAGGCCAAACTAAATATTTATACAAAAGAGTATAAACCCACAAATACTCTAAAACAGACAAAACTGCTTTATTTACACACAAACTACAACGCGATGACTATTTCGATTTTGAAAACACACATATAATCCATAAACAACACGCAACAAAAAGGGAAATTAAAGAAATGATTAGTATTAAACAGGAAAAAAATTCAATTAACAACAGAAGTGATATAAAAAATTTAAGCAGTACATTACTATAACCTAATTATGTAACGATCTGCAATTTACCATCATAATATATTTTGCTTTTATATAAATATGCAACGTGCCCCGTATCATTATGTTCAAATTTTAGGAGTGTAAAGTAGACTTCATTTCAAATAACAAAAACGCAAAACTTGTATATCCTTTTTTATTTGTTTCAAAGTTACAGATCTATGAATGTGATTGTCAGATCACCTCCTTGTTGAATACAGGCTTGTGCCCGTAAGCCAACAGAAAAAGTACTTATCCGAATTTCATACTTGTTTTGTCGGATTTGCTCGGCAGCCAGGTAAATACGAAACTTGCGCGTAGTCTAAATTTTTCATGTACCTCCATAAATAAAAGTCAAGGGGATTAAGATCGGGTGATCTGGGTGGCCATGCAACAGGACCACCTCGACCAATCCATCTTGGATAATTGACGTTAACCCAATTTCGGACAGCAATTCCGAAATATGGTGGTGAATCCATGTGAAACCACATGTCTCGTCGAACATTCAGTGAAACATCCTCTAAAAGACCTGGCAGTTCGTCAATAAGAAATTGAAGGTAATTGTCCGCATTTAACCTCCCAGGAAAAACGACAGGACCAACCAACAAGTCATCGATTAGGGCCGCCCAAACGTTAATAGAAAATTCATGTTGAAATTTAGATGGGCATATAGCTTTGGGATTCTGATGACCACCTGTGCAGGTGTCTCAGATTTGTAAAACCACTTCTCGTGAACGTAGATTCATCTGTCCAGAGAACTGTTCTGCAGAAATTAAAATGAAGCCGTGACTGTCTTAATATCCAGGTAGAATAAACTAGAAGAGCTAGTGGTCTGCCTCAAGCAAACCGTGTCCCCTGCGATAGTGATATGGATATGAACCCTCACGTTTTAAAATTCGCCAAACTGTCGTTCGTGGCACTCCTAGTTGTCTAGCGATGCGACGTACACTGAGGAATCCCTTGTGACAATAGCTATTGCTTCTTCCTCTAAGTCTGCTGGCAAATTTACTCCTCTGTCTAAAAGATAATCACGCAGTCTGCATTCCAGAAATTGTCTGTGTACCTCTAGAAACGTTCTGTAATGCGGAATGCGCCTATCGGGAAACCGATGTCGGTATTCAATAACTGCTTGATCTACACTGCCGTTACAGTAGCCATACACAAAATGCATGTTCGCATAAAATTGGTAAGGCATTTTGAATAAAGAAAACATTTCCACTCACTAATAAGCTGTTGTATGAACTGAAACGTAATATAATCCTTTATTAAAAAATGCAACGTTAACAGTCATCTGAACATTTGTTTATTGTATGATATTCATGGTTCAGCACTTACGAAATAAGTAAGAACCTTCTTTATCATAAAACAATTTCCAGTACTCTTTTTTGTAGATCTCTAAGAAATTACTGTATGCACTACGACACGTGTTTATTTATTTTAGGATAAGATTTTATTATGCGACGTTAACAATCACAAGCCTGTTATTGAATCGTATAACTTTTTTTAAATAAAATCAGTTTGTATTGACTTTAGGATTACATTTTTTTTCATGAGCTGACAATCACATTCATAGATCTGTAACTTTGAAACAAATAAAAATGGATATACAAGTTTTGCGTTTTTGTTACTTAAAATGAAGTCTACCTTACACTCCTAAAATTTGAACATAACGATACGGGACAGCTTGTATATTATATGTTATTTAAATAACTATACATTTGTTTATCATGCTGGCAGTTCCGTATCTAGATCCCTGACTGGCTGTCCGAGTAGGTTTTCGTGGTTTTCCTTCTCGTTTAAGGCAAATGCCGACAGCTTAACAGCTAATTTCTTGCCGCTCCATGGGCGCGGAGATAATAATAACTCATGGCTTGCCATTCTCCCGTTTTTGTTGTCTAACTGTTTAGAGAATGCCAAGACATGATTTATTATAATTGAACTTGAATGTATCATTGAATAATTTCATCCATGATACCTACAGATATATTCTATGACAGGGATGGCGAACCAATGGCACGCGTGCCACAAGTGGCACGTTTGAAAATTTTGATGGCACGCACAAAAACAAAATTATTTTTTTTATAAGTTATCTTTTTTGATAGAAATGAATTAAAAATTATTAATCTACACTTAATTTATAATTTATGATATAAATTTGTAGTACTGAATACCTATTTTAGTATGTTAACTAGAACCGTCAAATTATACATTTTATTATTAAAATATCGCATGAATTCTCTCGAAGTATATAAAGATGCGCATTAGATAAAATTTTTTGCGTATCCAGTTTCGCCTTTTAATGTTTTTGCATGTTGTTGCCGTCGCAGCGCTCGAATCAGACGACAGACTGCATTAGTCATTTTTAGTAAACCGTCGTCTTTGAAACTTCAGTGACTTGTTAAAAAATATAACCGTATTATTGTAAATAGATAAAGTGTTATTTTTAGGTAAATATTTTTACATATTATTTCATATTTTATATTCGGTATTCGTTTGCAAGAACATATTGCGTCACGACTGAAGTCTTAACCTGTAACAACCTTAAGGTATTAAAAGTTACTAAACTTATAATTTATTTTGAATATTTTTGAACAATAAAATATTTTAATATTATAAGAAATTATTTTATCATTAAATCAGTGTAAAATATAAAAATAATTATTAAAATTACCTTGAATTAATATACATATTATTTATTTTTGTCTTGTGTTGGTAATATTTTTAGTACTTTAATATGTGAAGAAATATGTTCTTGCAAACGAATGCAGAATAAATTATTTATTTTATAACAATATTATTAAAATATATATTTTTTAGAATTTCTTATTATGGCTAGTTCAATAAAAAAATCGAAATTATCCGAAACATGTAGTAACAGAGAATTTCAAGCTTGGTGGGCCGATAGATACGGTATGATTGAAAAGGACAGTAAAGCAATTTGTATTTTATGTTCTAAAACTGTAGTCTGTAGAACATCTTCAGTAAAGCGGCATTATGAAACCAACCATAAATTTCTTCTCGATCGAAGTGTAGAAGAGCAAAAGGAGTAGGTATATATCACGTGCCTTAAAAAATAAAAATGCTCAAAGTACTTCTTTAATGAAATATTTTGGAACTCAATCAAACACCACTGCTGCTAGTTATCAAATTTCAAAAACTATTGCTCAATATGCGAAACCTTTTAATGAAGGCGAATTTTTAAAGGATGCTTGGCTGCAATGTGCACTATACTTATTCGATGATTTCGAAAACAAAGAAGAAATTATCCAAAGAATTAAAGACATGCCGATAGCTAGGAATACAGTGAAAGAGAGAATTTTGGGTATGGCGGAAAATGTAAATTTTCAACAAAAAATTCATATAAAGTCTTGCGATTTTATATCTATTTGCCTTGACGAGTCTATCGACGTAACAGGCTCTGCTCGCTTAGCAATTTTTGTACGTTATTTTGTTCAAAACAATATTAAAGAAGAGTTAATAAGTTTATCAACATTAACAACAACAACAAAAGGATTAGACATTTGTAATGCAGTTATAGATGCATTGGAAAAAAGAGAAACATGTCCTTCTAAAATTGTGTCAGTTACAACTGACGGTGCTCGCAGCTTAACTGGACGGGAAAATGGATTTATAAATTTATTTACAAAACGTATTGGACACAATTCTTGATTTTCATTGCATTATTCACCAACACGCGTTATGTGCCAAAACAGGTTTAAAAATGTTTGATGATATTTTGAGTTTTGTAACAAAATTAGTCAATTTTATATCAGTACGAGCACTAAATAAAAGAAAATTTCAAGAATTGTTAAACGATGTAAACTCGTCGTACAATAGCTTACATAATATAATATACAATAATGTACGCTGGTTAAGCCGCGGAAATGTTTTGCAAAGATTTGTAAATTGTTTGGAGGAAATAAGATTATTTCTAAATAATGAGAATATTATTGACCAATACACTCAATTATTGGATGTAGAATGGCTAGCAAAGTTATATTTTATCACTGATTTATGTTCTCACTTAAATGAATTAAATATAAAACTACAAGGTGTTAATAAAACAGTCATTATAATGCTTGACTTAATCAAAGCGTTTGAAGTCAAATTACAGATTTTTAATCGTGATATTCTTTCAAATTCATATACATATTTTCCGAATACAAAAAATTTTTTTTCTGAAAGTGAATGTCACGAAAAGCCAAAATAAAGAGTCATTAACGAAAGAATTTTCAACGGTAATACAATCCCTGATTCAGGAATTTTCTGCAAGATTTACGCAGTTTAAATAATTTGAAGAAACTTTAAAATTTATTTTATATCTGATACAATACCATTTGAAAAATTAAATTTAAAAGTCCTTGAGTGGTTAAATTTTAATGAATTAGAAATGGAATTAGCTAAATTTCAGTCAAGTACCATATGGAAACAAAAATTTGTTGATTTAAGAAATGATTTAGAAATTATTGAAAGTAATCGATTATTGGATAAAATAAATAAAATTGCAGAAGATGAAATTCTAACTACATGGAATTCAATTCCTGACACGTCTAATTGTTTAAAAATATTAGCAAAGGCAATTTTATCAATATTTTCATCGACGTGGGCATGTGAATCTCTATTTTCAGAATTAAATTTTATAAAAAATAAATATAGGAATAGAATGACGGATGAGTCGAGCTCTGCATGCGTACTGTTGAAATTAACTAAATATGAACCAGATATTAAATCTTTATCATCTTGTGTACAGCAACAAAAATCACACTAAAAACAATTGTTTTTAACGTGAATTTTGTTTCTAGCATATTGCTTTTTGTAAAACATTGATTAATAAAAAATTGTTTAAAGAAGAATTGCTTTTATTTGTTTATTTAATTATACTTACGTATAGTTTCACCACGCTAACATTTCGTATGAAATTTTATTGTGGCACGTTACCTATTTAAAAAAGAATTTTTTTGACTTTGTGGCACGGACATCAAAAAAGGTTCGCCATCCCTGTTCTATGACATTAATATACTGTCATTTATATTTCAAATTTCTTTGAAAAAGACTTGTACCTGTTACCTTAACAAGACCTTTCTAGAGATAGCTTACCGCCGAGATTAGATCACTCCTACAATACATCGCCGTATCATCTACATTAAGTTTCACTAAAACGGTGGTTTTTAGTTACAATTGCTTTTATCAAGTTACGAATTTATTTTTTACTTTTTAATTTTCTTTTTTTTAATTCAACAATGATAATTTTTTTTCATTTAGGCAAAACTTTTTTTAAGTTTATCACTTTTCACTTTTTACAAAAAAAAATATAAACAAATTTAGAAAAATGGCGCTTTAACTAAGTTATTTTTTGCATTTTAGAGCTATACATCAAATTTCAATTTCCAATCTTTTATCGTCTCTTTTATCCGTGTAAAACAAGTTTCTGATAGCGAGCAAACCGCCATAATTTTGTCCAGAAGTGTATTTTATTTAAAGGTTAACTATCAATACTTCCAAATAATATATTCGAAGGGAGAAATTTTTAAATAACCACAACTTTTCATAAATAAAACGTTTCGTAATTCGTTTATATATTTAAACAATTATGCAGATGTATTCATTTGACAGCTTATTACTCGATGATAATATGCGAAAGAATCTAATAAAAAAAACGAAAGGCAGTTTTCCATTATTTCTTAATTACTCCTTTCTAAATACCAATGAATTTCATATCAATATCATGAATAGCATTTACTATATAATAAATTACATATATTGAATAGATACGCACACGTCCACATCCAGCGAATGGTAATTAAAAGCAAACTTATCGAAAACTTGTGCGAAAGTAACTCTTTCTAAATTCAAATATTCATGCAATCATGTGCTTATAACTTTATTAGCAGTCATTAACTATTATACATTATTGCTTTCAAGATGTTAATAATCGATTTACGTTTATTAATATGCAATTCCCCATAAGAGCAAAATAAAAATTATATACGAGGTGCGACTATAAAATAACGAGACCGATGCTGTAAAACTTTTTATTTTAAATTTATATAAAATTAATTATTATCCCATACAATGTAACAAGCGATCAAGATAATTTATAATCGAGTCATTCATAAATCCGAAATCTTATGTCGTTACTTACACTGTATTTACATTACAAACGTCAAGTAAAATTTCAGTTGAAAGTTAAAATGATGGCAACAAGTGAAAAATTGTCAAAAGTACGTGTATGTTCAAGAAAAATTTATTTTATTCAACTGTTACAATAAATGCTGAAAGTATTCTCCATTTTGTTGCGAGCACAAATAAGCAATTCGTCTAACGACGCAACATGCCACACAGCGCACGACACAATCAGGATATTGTAAGAAAATAATCTTACATGTTTCGACCTTTTTCAAATAAATCTAATATATAAATGAATATATATATATATATACATATACCGGGTGTATTATGAAAAACCTTGGGGGCTGTAGCTTCCTTGGAAGATCAGTAAGTACCCGTGTTTGAAGACAGGTGGCGCTGCTGAGGGAAGTTGGCATTACCGTCGTGTACTACCATCTGTCAGACAAGACCATAATAAATTTCAGACTGATTCATAGGTTAGTTTTTATTTGGCCGCCAGTTGTATCACACGTGTTTCGTGTTTCTCGATAAAATGTAAAAAGAGCAATATCGATCCGTAATTCGCTTTTTATTTTTGGATGGAAAAACATGCGAAGAAATAAAAGCGAAGTTGGATGCTGTCTATGGCGACCCTTCACCATCTATGGCAACCGTAAGATATTGGTTCAACGAATTTAAACGTGGTCGTACATCTGTTTTTGATGAGGAGCGCCCAGGCCGCCCGGCAGACGTGGTTACCGAGGAAATCGTTGAAAAGGTCCACGACATGATTCTCGCTGATCGCCGAACGAAATTGCGCGAAGTAGCAGAGGCCGTAGGCGTGTCGTACGGAACGGAAATTAATATTTTACATGATAAGTTATCGGTGAGAAAGGTGTCGGCCCGATGGGTGCCGCGATTGCTTACGGTGAACAACAAGCGGATACGGTTGTCAATGTCGAAGCAGTGTTTGGACCTCTTTAAGAGAAATTCGCAGGAGTTTTTGCGTCGAGTCGTCACCGTTGATGAAACCTGGATCTATTATTATACGCCAGAGTCCAAGTGACAGTCAAAACAATGGATTTTTCGGGCTGAATCTGCTCCGAAGAAGGCAAAGACGGTCCCATCGGCCGGAAAGGTCATGGCCACGATTTTTTGGGATTCAAACGGAATACTACTCATGGACTTTTTTCAGAAAGGAAGAACGGTCACGGGGCAGTACTACAGTGAATTATTGGACCGATTCGATATAAAATTGAAGGAGACACGGCCCCATTTGGCTAAGAAAAAAGTGCTGTTTCACCACGATAATGCACCAGCACATTCATCCAGAATTGTCGCGGCAAAGTTGCATGAACTGCACTACGAATTGCTGCCACACCCAGCGTACTCGCCTGACTTGGCTCCTTGCGACTTCTTTCTGTTTCCCAACATGAAAACGTGGCTCGGGGGAAAAAGATTCAGCTCAAACGAGGAGGTTATCGTCGAGACAGAAGCGTATTTTGCAGAGTTTGACAAATCGTATTTTTTGGAGGGGTTAAGAAATGGCAGAAACGTTGGGAAAAGTGTATTGTACTAAAAGGTGATTACGTTGAAAAATTTTAAAAAAATTTGTGAAAAACTTGCGTCTTCTTTCCTAACACGGGTATTTATTGATCCACCCTCGTATTTTATCTGATTTTAATGAATGATATGTAGAGCTGAGGATGTTTGCGGTATAACCATGGTTATATCATGTAACCATAGTAAATTACTATGGTTACATGATATAACCATGGTTATACCGCAAACATCCTCAGCTCTAATGATATGTCAAACTAAATCGTTTTTAAAGCACTGTAACCTGTTTAAAAAAAAAAAAAATTTTGACATTTCGTTTTTGACAGACAGTAGTACCTAATTTTTTTTTTTAAATTGTACTACATATTTTGTTTTACTTATTCTAATAAACATTTATTTCCTGAAGACACCTCCATTAAATTGAGTGACAAATCTTTTATTATAAAAAAAAAATACGAAATTTACAGAAATCAAGCTATCATATATTTTAATGAATCAAATGTTCGAAATTGGCCCCATTATGTTCCAGACACATTTGACACCTTCTATTAACTCCAACTGCTGCGTTTAATGTAAGATTTGGTGGTATTTCATGACATACTTGTACTATCCTTCTTACTAAATCATCTCTGGTATCAGGTGGAGTCAAATAGACATGATCTTGAATGTAAGACCACAGAAAGAAATCCAATGGATTCAGATCTGGCGATCTAGCAGGCCATCGAATAGGTCCGTAAGTGCCCATCCATCTGACGCCAAAATAATTATTTAGAAAATCAGTATTCATTCGTGCATTATGGGGTGTGGCACCGTCCTGTTGGAACACCACCCTGTTTAACTCAGCAAGTGGCAACTCATCTAAATAATCGCCTAATTCATTGCGTAACAAATTATTATACTTTTCTTGGTTTAGATTACCCTCCACAAAAAAGGCCCTACTACTCTATCGCCTAAAATGCCACACCATACATTTACACTGAACCGATTTTGAAAATTGTGTTTCATCATAACATGGTTATTTTCAGTGCTCCAATGGCGATGATTATTTCTGTTGAATACACCATTTTTCCCAAAAGTGCATTCATCTGACCACAACACACGACGATAAAAAATTGGATCTTCCCTTAGTTTATTCATGAAAACCGTGCAGAATTGAACCCTTCGTTGAGGGTCGTTTTCACCGAGACCATGCATCTTCCGTGGTTTATAAGGAAAGCACTTGTGCTTCTTCAGAATGTACTGAACTGTAGAATGTGATACCTGCATGTAGTGAGAAATTTCTCGCGTAGACGTATTAGGGTTTTCTTCACATAGAGCAAGACACTTAATTCTAAATTTTGATCTTGAATTACACGTGCGTTTATTTTCGGTTTTTTGAATGATCCAAAATTTCGTAAATTTCGTACGAGCCTTCCAAACTTATCGGTACTTGGACGCAGTCTGTCAGGAAAACGATTTCCATAAAGTCGCAAAGCAGCTGCAGAATTTGTTCCGCATTCAAAATATGCTTGAATCGCATCCACACATTCGCCATTATCCATTTCAATAACAAAATTTAGAAATAAATCGTTGAAAATGTTATAATGAATCTGTGACTGACAGATGTCACAGCTCTCTTCGAAATTTTGGAATGCACTTTTATCGTTCAATATGACTGCTTGATTTTTAAATTTTTAAAATAAACACTGTCAATGTTGTTGTTGACCCACCGCTCACTGATAACATTGGTTTGTAATCCTTTATGGGCTATATAGTATTGAATGTAAGTGATTTTAAAAGGTACACACATTTGCTGGTAATAAAATAATAGAGTATTTAAAATGCATTTAAGAAATCTCTGTGTTCGGAAAAACCAGAATAAATCGAACTAAAAAAAAACCTTCAATTTCTCGATTTTTTTTCATACAAGGATATCGTTGTTTACAGTTTCATATTCAGAAAAAGTAATATATTTGAATAAGGAAAAAAAAAGTATAGTGCAATTTAAAAAAACACAGTTTGCAGCTGTCTGTCAAAAACAAAGTGTAAAAAAAATTCAAAGCGGATCACGTTACAGTGTTTTTAAAACGATTTAGTTCGACGTATAATTTATTACATTCGGATAAAAAATAAAAAAGTTACAGCACGAAAGGTTTTTCATAATACACCCGGTATATATATATATATATATTTTAAATTTCATTGATAAAGATACTATGTGCAGAAACATGTAAGATTATTTTAAATATGTACATATCAAAGTAAAACAAACCTTAAATCGCCGACTAACTTAATCTACTATATATATATATATATAATATATATATATATATATATAATTATAGAAAATTTCTTGACCGTACGAATATAAATTCACTAACATTTGGCTTAGCGATCTGCTTACATTAAAACTCAATTGTTCAAAATTATACAGGCATGCAGTTAAAATGGTTCAAGTTTCAAATATTACAGTGTTAGTTTCGTTTTAAAATGTAATTTTCAAGTGTTTAATAGTCAGTTGCTAGTTACAATTATGTGCAAATTAATTAATTAAACTACCAACGCTTAACTCTAGTTGTAAGTTTCTTTTTGAATATATTAGTATAAGTTTAAATTATGTATTGCAATTTTATAGCATCTCCTGATGAAGTCATTAATAAATGATGAAATATTGAGAATGAACATTTGAGTTTTAATTAAAACAGACCGATAATCCGAATATTGGTGAATTTATATATATATATATATATATATATATTTATATATATATATATATATATATATATATATATATATATATATGTGTGTGTGTGCGTGTATGTATGTATTTTTAAAACTTTCCACATAAAATTTAAATTTAAATTTCCACATAATTCACGCATTTAATTAAAATAATTTATTTGATTAATATTCAATTTTAAAATGAATTATCGTAAAAGGTTCAAGTATATCAATACGTTAAACACGTATTACGCATTTGTTACAAATGAAACAGACATATAATATACACATCTATAACTGTACACATGGACAATGTATTGTCCATGTGTACAGTTACAGATGTGTATATTACATGTCTGTTTCATTTGAATTATCGTACTTATCTTGTTATAGAATTTATTATTAAAATCATTTTGCGTTTAAATAAATAGTTATTTGAGTTGATATTACTCAATTTAATAATTTTAATGACAATTAAGTAATTCTAACGAAATATTTTGCATTCATTCATTGCCACGCAAGCCATAGGCGTGCTAGTAGATTTAAATAAATTGTAATTTATGATTAAATTCATATTTTATTTAATACCATTTTACTAATGCTTACGTAATATTACTGTGTGTAATTCCATTGTAATGGTTCCGCTACAGATCTGAGGTAGAACTAGATTTTTGATCCCAGGCATATTTGTATGTCTCTTAATGGTCGTCCAATACAAATGGTCAATCAATATTTTAAAAAAATTTACTTCTCCCACTTTTATACCTATGCGAAGAAACCGTGAAAGAAACTTTTATACCTAAAGACTTCAACTTGTCTTTTGCAAGAAAATCAGAAATATTAAGGTACATTCATGAAAATATAAAAACTATAATTTGCTTTCATGCAAGTAATTTTTCAATTAATTTTTTGCTTACAACAAGAAATAATAAACATTTGATAACTTAAAAATAAATTTCTATTTAAAAAATTAAAAAACGAGTGTTATAAACCTATTCACAACGTTCAAAACAGGAGGATTAAACAAAAAGTTTCAAATTTGTATGGCATTCGGATACATCTGAATCACACCTTGCATACATCGCCAGAATATATTTTTTAATAAATAAAGAAGCCATAATCATTTATGTTGCTTTCCGCTTTCTATATCCTCAAGGGATTTGTAATTATCCAATAAAGATCTGTCGTTATTAATACAATAAATCACGCGGTAAATTATTAGCAAACATTTACCTCACAATAAAACTATAAAATGAATTAAACGTTTGTCGTGTGTTTCAACGGTAACACATTCTATCCACGTTCGAGCCGTTTCAAACAAATAAGCCTTATAAATCTATTCTCGCGCACTGCATATTCATATGTAGTTAGTCAGCTTACCTATGTATGTGCAAAATCATGCCTTTGGCACGCCGTAAATTCTCATAACTATGTATAAAACCGTAATTACTGTTTTCCTACTAATATTAAAATCGCAACTTCAAAGTTATAAGCACGACGTGTATCATATTTTGCGCTAAAATAAAGTTTCCTGTTTAGCATAAATGCTGTAGTAACCAAAGATAGATAATTATCAAACGGATAACATTGAAGCTTTATGGAAATCGCCTTAAAAATTTATTCATGTGTTGAGCTATTTGCTAAACATGGACTTTCAAGTTAGTTATTCTACCATCATCGTGACCAATGACTGCTATACTAATTCTTTATATTAATTCATTAATGTTAGTAATTGTAATTGAGTTTTTAGCACTTCTGCGGATTTAAAGCCCGTAGGTACACGTTTTAAATCCGTGAGGAACGCAGCTCGTTTGTTTAGTTATACTTTTGAATTGCCAGACTGTTAATTTGCGGTAACAATCATATACTACGATGTGTGTAAATTAGGTAAGTACAAGAGATGCCTTTTATATTTCGGAAATAGAGAACAGAAACTTAAATTAATAACACAGGTCTACAGTGATTTTGATGTTTGAAAGCTGTTTGCTAATTTGTATACGTTTGGGGGCCCTTATTCCAAAAAAACGCCATATTTTTGCTCTATCTCGTAATTTTTTTTTATAGTGCTCTATATCTTAAAAATGTTATTTTATTAATATATATACCTATGACAAGAATATGTTTGTTCCATGTTAGGCATGATTTTTAAATTAATTGATTTTTATGAAATTAAATGTGATTTGGCAACACTGGTTAATATTAGATTTCTCAGCAAAGCAACTGAGTCGGCGCAGAAGCGTCAATTCAACGTTGAAACCAGCTTATGTGCGGTTCGGTTGTGTTAGTCGTCGTGCTACTGTGTCCGCGCGCTTGTTGTCTTCGTTGTTGCGTATTTTAAGTGTTCTAGAACGTATAAATATGGAAAGAAGACATTGTGTGAACAATCCGAATAACTTTTGTTATATATGTGGTAGTTATGTCGTAGTAAAGCAGAGGCAAACTATAACTTCGTTTGTGAAAAATGTATACCACGCTTATTTTGGTGTAAAAATTGGCGACCAAGACAAGTCCTGGTCTCCTCATACTGTTTGTTCCGTTTGCGTTGAAGCATTAAGAAACTGGCAAAAAGATAGGAAGAAATGTTTAAGCTTTGGTGTTCCTATGGTATGGCGAGAGCCTAGAAATCACAGTGATGATTGTTATTTTTGTTCGTGTAATGTTCAAGGATTCAACAGAAAAAAATAAGAAACAAATTGTGTATCCCAATCTTGACTCTGCTATTCGGCCAGTTCCTCATGGACCAGATGTACCGATACCTACCGCCCCAAAAGCACTAGAAAACGTCATATCGTCAGAATCAGAGGAATCTAATTGCGACCCAGATGACTCAGATTTCACACCAGATTTCAGAGAGCCCGAAGTGTTTAACCAGAGCGAACTAAATGATTTAATTAGAGATTTGTACCTTCCAAAGGATGCATCCTAATTGTTCGCCTCCCGACTTCGTGAGAAACATTTACTGGCACCTGGCGGCACATCAAGCTTTTACCGGGATCGCGAAAAAGAGTTATGTCAATATTTTACTCAAGACGGACCGCTAGTGTATTGCAACAATATTCCTGACTTAATTTCAAAATTAGGAAATGTGCCGTATGTAAAAGAAGAATGGCGCTTGTTTATTGACTCAAGTAAGCGTAGTTTAAAAGGCGTTTTATTGCCCAATGGTAACGAGCTGGCCTCAGTTCCCGTTGCCCATTCGGTACATTTAATGGAAACGTATGAAATTTTTGAACTTCTTTAAAAGAAAATAAACTACCAAGAACATCAGTGGATGCTTTGTGGTGACCTTAAAGTGCTGTGCATGCTACTAGGACAACAAGGAGGTTATACAAAATTTCCATGCTTTATTTGTGAGTGGGATAGTCGAGCAAGGGATAGACATTGTACTCAAATAGAATGGCCCTCTAGAACAAGCCTTACACCTGGTAGCAAAAATGTATTAAGAGATAGCTTGATTGACCCCAAAAAAGTTTTACTGCCTCCTCTCCATATCAAACTTGGCTTGATGAAGCAGTTTGTTAAAGCCCTAGACAAAAATGGAGAGTGTTTTAAATATTTGTGCAAGACATTTCCAGCCTTATCCGATGCCAAGTTAAAAGAAGGTATTTTTGTTGGGCCGCAGACAAGAACATTATGCAAAGACAAGGATTTTCAAAACACAATGACCAATGTCGAGGAAAACGCCTGGGTTTCATTTAAAGAAGTAATTGATAAGTTTCTTGGGAACTCTAAGGGCGAAAACTACGAAAATATTGTTCAAAATATGTTACAACACTTTCATCGTCTAGGTTGTAATATGAGTTTGAAAGTGCATTTCCTGTTTTCACACTTGAACTATTTTCCTGAAAATCTTGGAGCAGTTAGCGAAGAACAGGGAGAGAGGTTTCACCAAGACATTAAGGGAATGGAACGGCGATACCAAGGCAGATGGAGCATAACGATGATGGCGGACTACTGCTGGATGTTAAAACGGGATATGACCTTAAAAACATACAACCGAACGTCCGGACAACGCAGCTTTCTGGCAAAAGACAAAGATTTCACTTAAAAAAGACTGAATAAAGTATTTTTTTCCACTTTTTGAACTTGTATTCCACCTTTTTACTCAATAAACAAATAATTTTTTTTAGAAATATCGTTTTTTTTTCATTTAATATTTGCAAAAAAACCTTACGTGATACAAATAAATGCATAGAATTTTTGAAATCAGCCTACCAAACTTATATAAAATCAGTTTTCAAAATAAAAACATCTGTCAAAAAGTTTCGTAGACCTGTGTAATCGTACATGGTGTTACTTGAACGTTGCTTCGACTGAACGGTGTGCTAACAATAAAGGATATTATTTTTAAATTAATTAATTGATGGTGATGATGATTCATCATCACCATCAATAAACATCAAAGGTTCAGAAGGTGGGTAATGTACTGAAATAAATATATTACAACTTATAAACTAAAAGAAAACACAACATTGTTCTTAAAATTTTTATTCAATATTTACATAAAAAATCTAGAGATTTTAAATGTATTAAAATGATTAAATAAAAGTAATAATATATACAATTACGATGAACAAGTAACTAAAAATTAATATAAAGAAATGTGGGCTGGAAAGAAAGTTAAATTATGCAGTAAATTAAATGTGAATTAAGTAAAAGAATAATATATATTTGAACAATACAGATTACCTTTGTGTTGCGAGCATGTCGCGATCGGACATGTTGAAAGCAAAGCCGAACGGCGTTTGGTTGCTGGAACAACACGTATCGAGTTTGAACGATATGTATCTTACAGGAGTTTAAACAGAAGCAAGATGTTACATTAAACTCATCTTGCTTTACAGATATGATTTTTAAAACCAAATGAAACGGAAACGAAATGACAGCAACTATATTTAGTTGTAGAAAATAAAAACCAAATTTTTGTTCTTTACTCTAGTTGTTTATTATGAACGCTACAAATGCGTCAGTTACTTTTGCCGCACTCTATATATCTTAGTGTATGACTTCCTGTTCCGTGTACTCTTCGCTGCTCTTACCGTGGCTAATATCTAATAAACATTTCTTGTGTAAGTATTCTTTCCGTCTATTCATTATGAATGAACAGACGTTTTTCCTTTTCATATAAGACAAATAACATGCCTTTTGTTCGAGTTATTGTCTCTAATTTAACTTAAAGCTTTAACAAAATGAACTTTATTCGTAATTATTAATTCTAAAGGAAATTATTCACGGTAGACCATTATACAATGCTATTTACGATATCACTGCCTATTTATAATTTCATAAAGGTGAAAAAATTGTTACACTTTACGCTTTGCGGTGTTCACTCAGTGAAAATTATTTATTCAAATGATTTTCAGGTGATGGTTCGCTAAATTTCATTTCGTAATCGTAGAATGAATGAATGCACTTTATATTTAAGAGCGTATGTAGAAGGAATTCTTCTGGTAACAATGCCAGAAGTGCTTTTTGTTTCTAAAAAACATACTATAGATAATCGTTTCTCAACGGGGGCGCAGTGATATTAAAGGCGGAGTCGCAAAATAGCTCAAAACAATAATAAAAAATCATTTTATTAGAAGAAATAATTTATTATAAACATTTTGCTTACATTAAGTGCACATCTAAAGAAAAGAAGTTAATGCGATTGCATTCGTTTTTTATTTAAAAGTTTCTCCATACTCAGAGCTACGTTAGAAACACACAAAAGCAAATGGTTTTCGAGTGATAAGAGACGATTCCTGTATTTAGCTTTTAGCGCAACCATAGACTAAAAACCCTTTTCACAGAGATAAAACGTGGCGTGGCGATAGGGATTATTATTTTCAATGCTTCTGCCTAATTAACTGCCCAACTGATGGAGCCTGATAGTAAATGACAGAAACACATGTCTTAGACAGAAGTAAATGTTGGAAAATACGAGGTATATGTCCATGTGTACAGTTACAGACGTGTATATTGCATGTCTGTTTCATTTGTAACTGTCAAAATATCTCCAAATCCTCGTCTTCCAATTATTATCAATAGATTTGCGATAGGCGCATTCCACATTACAGAACGTTTCTGGAAGTGCACGGACAATTTCGGGAATGCGGACTGCCTGATTATCTTTTCGACCGAGGAGTAAATTTGCCAGCGGACTTAGAGGAAGAAGCAGTAGCTATTGTTACAAGGGATCCAACTCTCAGTGTATCCATATCACTATCGCAGGGGACACGGTTTGCTTGAGGCAGACCACTAGCTCCTCTAGTTTATCCTACCTGGATATTAAGAGAGTCACGGCTTCATTTTAATTTCTGCAGAACAGTCCTCTGGACAGATGAATCTACGTTCACGAGAAGTGGTGTTACAAATCTGAGAAACCTGCACAGGTGGTCATCAGAAAATCCCAAAGCTATACGACCATCTAAATTTCAACATGAATTTTCTATTAATGTTTGGGCGGCCCTAATCGATGACTTGTTGATTGGTCCTGTCGTTCTTCCTGGAAGGTTAAACACACATGGATGAGGCCCCAACACATTTCGGAATTGCTCTCCGAAATTGGGTCAATTATCTAAGATGGATTGGTCGAGGTGGTCCTGTTGTATGGCCACCCAGATCACTCGATCTTAATCCCCTTGACTTTTATTTATGGGGGTACATGGAAAATTTAGTCTACGCGCTGTTGGATCGTATTCACCTGGCTGCCGAGTAAATCCGACAAAACAAGTATGAAATTCGGATAAGTACTTCTTCTGTTGGCTTACGGGCACAAGTCTGCATTCAACAAGGGGGTGGACATTTCGAAAATATTATTAATTGAACTTTTTTAAATAAAATCAGTTTTTATTGACTTTGGGATTACATTTTTTTTCATGATCTGATAATCACATTCATAGATCTGTAACTTTGAAACAAATAAAAATGAATATACAAGTTTTGCGTTTTTGATACTTGAAATGAAGTCTACTTTACACTCCGAAGATTTGAACATAACGATACGGGACACCTTGTATAATTAGATGCTGCTAATTGAAGATGAACAAATCATTTTGGCTCTCACTATATATTGTAGGAAGGCATGTAATTGGTCTGTACTTAGAGGGATCTAAAGAAAAATGCATTCGATTTAAAAATTAAGAAAGTAATTTCCTCCGTCATAAATTCTAGCAGTTTGTTTGGACGTTCTAGCAATGATTGAAAGTACTTTGCAAGTTGTAAGTGCGTTGAAGTATTTTTCGTCAAAAAGTTTGTATTTTATCAAGTTCAGGCGCTTTCCAATTTAATGCTTTTGCTCTTTTCACATCCTCTGAACAAATCCACCAGATTATCATTGTTCTAATGTTTCTTACCTTCTTTCTTTCATCTGCCAGCCATTTTTCATTTCTACGCTGGAGCGGTATATTCCAAATTCCAGACCCATAATCTTATATTTTGTCTTTTGTTGGTAACTGAATATGTTGTTCAGGATTTTAATCACTCAAAAACTACTACAGATTAATTTTTAATTCCTATCAAATAGTCTATTTTGTTGCCTTCTGGTATCACAGATTTTATATCGTTTCAACCTTTTTGCATATGCTGCTGATTTTTGTTTTAATAAATCCAAAATTTCTATTACAATACAGTTTTCGGGTGAAACGATTTACTATAACCTCTGCACCTCTTTTAACCCACATGCTAGATTTATCTTTGAAATTTTGAGTGAATTTTGAATGAATACAAAATTTGAGACGGGAAATTTTGTATTTTGTATGGCAATCGTTTTTTTTACAACATAGAGTTTTATTACTACTACCGAATGGCATATTTACGGAATCAGTACCTATTTTTGAACTTATAAAAATACGACAAAGTTAATTCTCCAAAATCTCGTCAAAACTACAAAATTTGGAAGCGGACTAAATCAGTTACCAAGCATTGTACTGCTATTCAAGTGGAAAATTTATCGTCCATGTCCAGATAGACAATAATATGAAATTCCCGACAATCAATGGTCTATATTGGTGGCGCAAACAACTGAAAATTCGTAGAAAAGCATAACAAAGCAATTTGAAAAAAAAAATATGCCGTAGAAGGTAAACGTCGGCTCTTTCTCTCTCTTCGTGCTAATTATTTAAATAACACTTCAGAATTAGGGAAAAAACAGTAATGGTTAGTGTGTGTTGGATAAATACAATATCATTAAAGACTGTTGAAATAGAATTTAACTAGGATTAATGTCAGAATATATAAAAACGCTTGATAATCTCGCTTCTTCATTTGAAACACCTGCACTCATGTGTAGATATATGTAATAAAATGAATTATGCATAAGTGTTAACTGTATAAAACATATTCAACAGATTATGGTAATAAGTGCATGTTACAGTATGTAGATTGCTACTAAATTATTATCTAAAGAAAGTATTAAAGAAAGTTAATGCTTTTAGCTTTTAATTATTAAACATTTTTTCTAGAATTTCGACTTTATTTACTTGTTTATGTAATATTTAAATGGCTTCAATAATCTATTTTGTATTAATATCTATGTATAAGTTATATACATATTATTTAGAATAAGTTCAAATTACAGGGTTTATTAACCTTACTAAGTATAGAGGTATAGTTTGTTTTAACTTACTTGAATTTGACCAAATAGAAAGTATATACCTTTATAGCATCCCATGGTGTAAGAGAGCGATGAGCTAACTATAACGTAAATAAGATTCAGGAACCCTGGGCCGTAAAGGGGCAGAGGTGTATTTTGTAATATTCGTGCAATCATTTATAAATATATATTTTAATTAATAAAATAAGAAAATCAAGTCGGCTTACTTAAGCACAATTTATTTAATACCACTCTGGCTATTAAAGTAAGGAAGAGCTCACATCTTAGATCTCGTTACGATTCATTAAGTCCTCATCGGAGAGGGTGTTATAAAAGCACCTGCTATTTAGTCAAATTAAAATAAGTTTAAACCAACTATATAAGCATAGTATCCAAGATATGTAAAAGTGTCACAGAAAAATAGCAAAGAACAGTCTCAGAAAGGCACCGTATGAAACATAAGTGGATACAAGAAATACAGAAATGTGTAAAATGTGTAAAAGATCACATCTTCACTATCAAACAATTAATAGAGAAAATATTGGATAAAAACGATTCAGTATACATGATATGCATAGATCTTGAGGAAGCCTTGTACCGAATACGCAAGAATATAATGTAAGACAGTTTACAACAAAAAGGCATCCAAGAGCAAGGTGAAATAAGAAAAAGAACATTTTCAGGAAACAAGCAAATTACACCGATTACAGTGTCCTAATGTGCTTTTGTCGTAGATTTAATGCTATATGCACCAAGCAAAAAAGATCTAAAGAAGAACAAAATACGAAGAAGAGCTATCTAAAAGAAATATGAAAATAAACACAAAGAAAACAAAAATACTAGAAATCAGCGAGGAAGACCAACAATCTAAAATAGAAATATTCAGCAAGACGAGATAGAACAAATGAATTCAACTAGATACACAATGGGGTTTCGAGCCCTTTGTAAGCGATTCGTGAAATTCAAACAATTTGATACGTATGGGAACTGCAAAAGTGGCACATACCTACATATGCAGCTAATATGTATCTGTCAATACACAACAGAGCGAATGTAATAAACGGTTTGGTAACCTGCAGCAACTATTGCTGAAACAAAAGTAATGCTGACAAGCGAATTGCGTATCGAATATTGAATAAAAATAAATTACCAAGAACAAAACTCAAAACTATGTATTTTCTGTGAAACATTGAAAGCGTAAAACATTACTATGAACAACTAAAATTTATTCAAGGTGTTGCTGTGTTAAATTAGTTCTTTTGGATGTTAAAACGTCTTTAAAAATAAAAAATGTCTGTTCCACGTCACAACTGGTGATGGGTGCATGATTGAAATGTTGCAAAAGTGCACCATACTTCGAATGTATAGATTTTTCAATCGGCTCTGTGCAGAATTGATATAATATATTCAAATCTTGATTTCTACTAAATATGGCATTAACTTTTTGCCTCAGCTTTGAGAAATATTTTTTAAATGATGAAACTAACTTATAAACATTTGGAAAATGACACCTGATGTATTCACATACTCTGTGTAGTGCATCTGCTGCATAGGTAACGTGTAGCATATTAGGCTAAGATTGCTTTAATAACTTCCCTGTTTTTAACATATAAGCTGCCGCATCAGTCAAAAATAATAGTATCTTGTCTTTATAGTTCTTAACCGATGACAGAATATTATGAATACATTGATCAATTACTTCTGCAACTGTTTCACCATTTACGACTGGCAATATTTTAGTTGCAATTAAGTATGGTTGGTATGAAGTTGTCGGATGAAGAATAACAGCAGCTATCTTTAACACATGTCGTCCTATTACATCCGTTGTTTCATCTGCACTTATCCAAAGATAATGACCAGATGAGTTGGTTCGTATTTTTTCAATGTTTCTCAAATAACATTTTGGTTAGTGGTATTTACGTAAAGTAGATTCATCTGATATATAACGATCAGTACATTTTGTAAGAAACCTTTTGAGGACTGGATTGTTAAGCTTCTTGAATGAGATATTGGCCGCCATGAAAGCTTCACACAGTTCTTCGTTAAAAGTGTCAGGTGCAGATGGTCATATGTTATCTTGATGAGTTTTCGAAGAAACATGTCTCTGCACATTACACTTTTGTGTAATCCTTAAACTTAATGAACAGGCACTGCAATATATCTCGGTATCATTACGAATATGCAACCAATCTGTATGGCCTCTAATCCATCCTACCATGGTTGCCCTACGAGAATTCTCCATAGTTAATAAAAATAAAGACAAATACTAAGAACGGAAAGAAATGGACTAAAAAGAAGAAACGAAAGCTACTCCAAAAATAAGGTAGTAAATTAAACTTAATATTTATACAAAATTATAGGATAAATATAACAAGTGTTCATTTGAAAAGTCAATCTAGTAACATATGATTTACTGAGAACATTTTGAAGTATGTCGTAAATTAAAATTTACTACTTAACCTACGAAGTCGTATATTTTGACAGTTTCATACATACAAATAAATAACAAATAATAGGTATTTATTGAAAACTATAACAAATGTTGAAAATGTTGTCCTTCAAGATCAATGCACTTTAAAATCCTCCGTTCAAAATTTCTGATGATATTCTGCAACATTACTGGATTGTTATTAATTTCCATGTATTTCTTTCTGTTCGATTCTCTGTAGCATATCATTCAAATTCAATATAGGTGTTCGAAATATGTTATTTTTTAGATAAGGCCACAAAAAGAAGTCGCAAGGGTTAAATCGCATGAACGTGCAGGCCAGGCAATTTCAGTATTTCGACTAATTATACGCTCATCAAAAAAGTCTCTTAAATAATCCAAAGATTCTGCAGTACAGTGACAAGGTCTTGTTGAAAATATGCATTTTGTAGTTCATCATCTTGCAACTGATTGACAAATGGTTGTAAAATTTCCGTACGGTACCTTTGAGCAGTTAACGTTCCCTGAAAAAATATTGGTCCAATGATTCGCCTTTGGCTTATCTCTGCCCAAACATCAATTTTCTCTGATGTAGCGATTCTTCATTAATTACATGTGGATTTTCACTACTCCAAATTCTTGTATTTTGTGAATTTAGGTATCCCGTTTAATAAAACCATGCTTCATCAGTAAAGATGACTCTTTGCGAAAGTTCTCCATTATTGTTCATATTTACAAACCAATTACAAAATTGTAGTCTACGTGGGTAATCAATTTCTAACAATTCTTGTACTGCTGTGACACGGTATGGATAAAGTTGCATATCTTTTTTTAATAACTTGTGAGTTGTACAAATAGAAAGGTTTATTTGTTGACTCAAATGTCGAACAGATGTTTGTGGTTCAGTTTCCGTTATTTCTTCAACACGATTGACAACTTGAGGTGTACGTTTCTTAACTGCTCCGCTGCCTGATTTTCTTAAGAGACTACCAGTTTCAGAAAAAAGTTTTAAAGTTCCATCCAAAGTATTCTTAAATTGTATATAATCTATTACAAAATGTGGAAACTCAACTTGAAATTCTACCAAGCAATCTTGAACTGAATAAACCCATAAGCCATCAATTTTATTACCACTTCGAAAATAAGCCTGGACTAAAAAAATTTTATGTTTATGTGAAAGCCATTTTAAAACTGAGAAGCAATTTATTTAAACCAGAATCGACGCACGATTATTTTATGCACTAACTGATATTTGTGATTGACATTATTAAATGTCATTTGGATTTACGTTTACGGAACAACAAACACATACTAATATATTTGCGTCTTATTCTATCAAAATTTCAAAGTAACCTAGATTGACTTTTCAAATGAACACACGTTACAATATAACAATATAAAACGGATTTTTTAAAATACTAAACGTTGTAACCAAATAACACTGAAAGAAACGAAACTTGAAATAATCCCTTATAGAAGAGAATAGAAAATATATTATCTCAAGAACAATAAATACAAATATATAAATGCATGTATAACAGCATGTAAACACGAGAATAAACTTTGGAAATTAGCGGATATAACGAAATAATATATACACTCCACTGTAAAATAGAATTTATAAATGAATAGACACAATAACGACGAAAATAACAACATCTGCTCGACGAATGCAATCTAGCAAGCAAATAGTGGAGCTGTTATAACATGCATACTATACCTGATACTAACGCAACGTTTTATCGAGGCAATTGGTCATTCAATCGTGTCAGTCTGCTCTCTGATTATTACGTAACTGCTCCGGGAGGTTATTAAGGTATAAACATCTGCCTTTGGAGAAGCACATAGTGTTCTAAAAAAAAAGAAATGTTCGGGAAGATCTCATTTTTATTCGAGCTAATCTTCCGTGCATTTAGACTGCAATTTCTACGCTAGACTCTAAAGGATTATCATTGCAAGACGGCATTGAAATAGTAGAAATTATAGTAGTTAAACGTTTAGCAAAACTCCAGAAAACTCCAATGAAAAAAATGAACATTTAAACACCAGTGACTTTGTAAAATATGAATTTGTATCAATAGTGTCGTGTGATGGATTTATGCCGGTTAGACTCCTTCCGATTAGACTCCTCGGATTAAAATTTCCGAGTAGAGTCCTCGAACCTTTTTCCTCAAATTTGTCAACGTCATTATTCCGTTTAGAGTCCTCGACATATGAAAGAATAAATTATAGCAAAATACTCCTTCCCACTTTATCCAGACTTAGGACTGACAAAGTATGCTAAACGCACACTTAGGTGTGGTTAAGTATCTGCCGTTATTTACGGCATCATCTTTTTTTTTGCTTTTTTTTTTTTTTTTTTAATATATAAAATATAATATATACAATATATACAAGTTAATTTTATTTATACCTTAGTTACACAGTACAACACATGTTTTTGGGACTCAATTCTGAGAATTGCACGTGAAAGTAGCCCCAAAAAGAAGAACTTCTGCATCATTCGTTTTGTCAAGTTGGCTGCATTAATAATTTAATGGCCATACGAATTTTTTTGCTCAAAGTGGATTTTGATCACTTTTTCTATATTTTAACACGGTTATATCTCGGTATACCGTACGGAATATCTCTTTTGTGTCTGAAGCAAAGTTGTAGATATTGAATTGGAGAAAAAAAAAGCGGAACAAACCTACTCGAAAAAAGTGCATCCAGTGCCTTAAAAATTGCAAAAATGCCCATTCTTTCCCCATTTTTCACCTTTTTTGCTCAATATCTGGATTACAAATCCACAAATATGCTGTTTTTTTTCTTTATAAACTTTATTTTGCATGAAAATAAAAATTCTGGTTCATATTACAGCTATTCTTACACAGAAAATATGAGATTTTTATTTGTTATCTATGCATGGAAACAAAATTTAGAAAATTTTCAATAATTGTCAATATCCATCCTCGTTGAAGTTGACGCTTGTGGTTCTGATAATCTTGTTTTCTTCGTAGGTTGTTCATATTCATGTTCTGAGTCTGCATCATCATCACAGTTAGACATAATATTCAAGGGCATGTTTTATTCAGTGTGTCCACCAATTTCGGTGTCATCTTTATCTACGGTGCTTTCATCTTCAAACTGCATAATTTTAGAACTCCACCAACAAACCTCCGCAATGCATCTAATTTTTTGCCTTTGAATCGCTTTTCTATTGGCATGATCACTTGGTGGAACCTCTCTCCTTGTTCGTCCGATTCCTGAGGTAATTGTGCCAAAAAGGTATCACGGGGGAAATGCATGATATGTAATTTTAACGTCATGGATGCATTGATTTTTTCAAAATAGTACAGCAAATTGTCGACTCGTGTCTGTATGTCATCACGCTGTACACGGTTCTTTCCTAAAACGCCTTCAATGACTTGTTTCAATGCGTCCCATGCACATAGGTGGTTATAATGGTTCGAAAGCATATTTGTGAAAGATTCGCTTTTCATTAATTTTCGTATATCCGGTCCATTCAGAGTACCTGTTTGAAATTTAAAAAAAATCAGTTGCGAAAAAATTATTGGTAATTATAATGCGAATATATCGAAGTGAACAAATTTAGATATGACAATATTTAAATACAGACAACGATACGTACCTTTTCTAATTTTAGCTTCACTGAGTTTTGGAAAGATGGATTTCAAACAGTCATAGGCGCCCTCAATATCTTTGACTACCACTTCAACGAATTTCCCAGCTATTCCTAATTTCATGTGGAGCGATGGCAACAAAATATCATCTACATCCTTTATCAAAGGTTCATTACGTAATTTTAATTGTTTCTCGAGCTCGGGAGTTCTAGCTTTCCAATCTTTACATTGATATTGATTCCCTGTGTATCGCGAATCCCAATTACAAAGAAAGCAGAAGTATTTTGGAAAACCGCCCTTTAATATAATGCCTTGTATTATGTTGACAACCTTTAGATCACAACAAATCTTCCATTTGTGTACATTGTATTTGATTTTCTCTAAAATTTCGCCCAATGTTTCATACGTTTCCTTCATAGTTGTGCTGAATCCCAATGGATTGGACGGTTTTTTGTTTGTTTTGTGCAACAGCACAGCATTCAAACTTGAAACTGAACCGTCGATGAATAAAGTAAGTCGCCAGCGATATAATCCGTTCCCATATTTTTCACTAAACCTGGGATATCATGGCAGTAAGTGAACGTATTTGCTTCGTCAACGGAATAAAATTTCTGAAAATCAGCTTGACGTTTTCGGTATGATGTTGCGCTGACATTTTGCTCTGTCAGTTTTTTACGCTTCAAAAAAGATATCAAAAATTCTGAATTTTTTTGTGATAGTCCCATCTTAGCCACAATGTAATCCATTTCGGTTTGTGTTACCGGTTGTGGTGCATTATTTTCAATATCGGGTGTCCAATCTGCATCATTCACATTGGTCGGATTGGTGAAAACGGTTTCGGCTTGCAGGGAAACAGTATCCAGACTCGGAGGTTTAGGTGGATCGGTAACAGCAGCGCGTTGTACTGGAAGTGTCGCAGTAAAAGCGGGAATGTATACTTTTGTTTTCATTTTTTTTTGTTCAATCCATAACCGGAATTTATGCATGCGTAGCACCTGGATTCATCATGTCCAGTTAGGTCTTGCACCCAAATTACTGGCTTCATAAAAGAAAACTGTACACCTTTTCCATGTATCCACATTATAAGGGTATTATAACAACTTTTGCACAGTGTGTTCGGCGTAAAATTTGCACCACTTAAATCTGTTTCATCAAAATAATGACAATACGCTGTTTTAAATTCCTCATTAAACAAGTTTTTTCGATCCTGTTTGCCTATTTTTGGGACGATATGACCACAAACGTAACAAAAATAATCCAATTTTGGGCACTTGTTATTTTCCATATTGAAATATTCAATGTTCTTCTGGTTTTAAAATGTATTTTACTCTGAACAAAAGGGTTGTTTATTCCACAGCCATTAAATTATTAATGCAGCCAACTTGACAAAACGAATGATGCAGAAGTTCTTCTTTGTGGGGCTACTTTCACGTGCAATTCTCAGAATTGAGTCCCAAATCAATGACCTGAAAAATGTTGTACTGTGTTATATACCACAAATTGTTTTGAATATACGTGCGTCTGTATCACTGTACTTCTTTGCTCGTTTTGGGGGTGGCATATGTAAATCCATTTTATTTTTAATGATTTCATAATAAGCCGCTTCTGATTTCAGTATTTTCACTAACTCGTAAATGTTGGGATGACTTTTCACCATTTGCTTATTTAAGCGACTGTGCCATCCCTCAACGGTATTGGTCGTTCGATGTCGCTCACCGCTGCATATCCACATATCTCGAACTATATCATTTTCTAGCCACTGACTGACGAAATAATCGTTAAATGTTTGTATCTCTTCAGTATCTGGCGCAAACTCCATTATAAACAGCCAATCATCTTCTATGTACTCGGGAGGTAAATGAGCCAGTGCCGCGCACATGCGTATATGTTCACGTACCTCAGTACTATCCCTATACAAAGTAACCATTCCTAATGCCTGAATTTTTCTCCAAATTGCCTGGTTAAAATGGAAATTGCAACCCTTAATAAAACTTAATAAAAATAAACAACAGATGGTTAATGTTTCAACATACATATTTCTAAGCGACGTCGATAAAAGGTAATGCGGATTAAGGAGGAGTGTAAGCGGAATATCTGATAGCGATTCAGGTAGTTTTTAAAATTGAAGGAGTCTAAGCGGAAGAAATCAGGCAAAATTAACCCGAGGACTCTATGCGGAAGGCGTCTAAACGGAAATCACCGTGTGATGTCGACAGTTTTTTCACAGTACAAAAATATTCTAGTCGACAATAGGCGCAAATTTATTTTTGAAAACTTGTTACTTAGCTCTGTTGTTAAATGTAATTATAATTTGTTTCTAGAATTACAATAATTTTGAATCTACGAAAATTGTTAGTGTGTTTTAACAGAAAAATTAAAATGTAATATAAACAATTTATATAATACAAAAGTATTATTAATAATATAAAATATTATTAAAAATTGGGTGTGAAGAACACAATACAAGTTATATATTTGTGAATGTATCTCCTCTCCAGAGACGCAGATACGTATTTCACCTTTCTACAGGATCGTCGGTACGCCCCTATACAAATTGGTGTGGTTTTTACCCACTCATGTATGTTTCAAATTATTTTGTTATATACGCATTCGGTTCGCCCGACAAGTAGTGAAGACACGATAATACAGTTTTTTATAGATATGGTTGTTACCGTCTATAGAAACACGTTGCTTAGTTCGGCAGTTATTATGTAGACAGCGCTGAAGATTCTTTCACGCTCTGGCTTAATAATTTCTGGTTGATAGCAAGGTAGTTATGTTTGGTTGAATGTATCTCTTCTCCAGCAGGGGCGTACCGACGATCCTGTAGAAATGTGAAATACGTATCTGCGTCTCTGGAGAGGAGATACATTCACAAATATATAACTTGTATTGTGTTCTTCACACCCCATTTTTAATAATATTTTATACTATTAAAAATACTTTTGTATTATACAAATTGGTGTGGTTTTTACCCACTCATGTGTGTTTCAAATTATTTTGTTAAAAAAATTTTTTTTTTTTAAGTTGATTTTTGGTGCATATTCTGAATGTTTTTAGTGCATATTTGCATGCATATTTTGAAGTTCTTTAGTGCCTAATTATCCTAAACCTTGTGATAATGCATCTACAGATTCGTTAAGTGAGTACAAAGTATACCAGTGTTACATGAGTAAATGTCGAAGGTCCTTCTTCAAATATAAGAACATATTTTCACCACTGAGAACATCATTCCCTGGGACAAGTATGGAAACATACCTGATACTGCAAAGTTTTTACGTATTGTCTCCAGTTTGTGAGGTTCGATGATCATAATTAAGGACCGGACACGTGAGGCCGAAATTACGATGTAATATTGAATAGCACCATTCATTCGGTTAACTGCACATGTGTTTTTTGTCGTTGAATTGTGACGCAAGTACTTCAATTTTACAGTAAAATTACTTTCTTCATGGGCGTAGACAGAAGCGGTAGGAGTTTTTATAATTTGTTTTATTTATTAGTTTATATTACGTAAGATAAATACAGTACGGTGAGTTAGTTTCTTTCTTTCATTGTTTTAATTGTTAATTACATATACAGTGTACTCTCTCTTAAGGGGACAGCCATGGGACTGAAAAATTTGTCCGCTTATGAGAAGTGTCCGCTTATGAGAAAAGTACAAAAAGAGTAAATAATAATTTGTAATATATTTATCTTTAAAAAATTTTATTACCAAAACAAGAACATATAAATATTAGATAAAGTAAGCAGAATCTTCATTAACATTTTTGCGAGAAGTAAAAAAAAACAAAATTTGTTATGCAAGGTATTCAAATAGATTTAAAAAAGTCAGAAATTTTAGCTTGGCGCGTTTTTCCTTTAATTTCATTATCTTGGAGATGTTTTTGAAGATCAGTAAGCAATTGAACACCTTTAAGGTCGCTGTGATACAAAGAAAGAGCCTTTAGTTTTCTTATAGCTAAATAAGCCTCTTTCGAGGAAGTTAACTTGTCTTCAATTTAACTTTCTAGCTCATCTTCAGACGAGTTGGCGAGCGTTTCTTGGGAAGCACTTAACATTTCAGTATTAATGTTTTCCACATCTTCATCATTAATGAAGACTTCATTATATAAATTAATATAGTCTTCGACGTCAATTTGGATTTGGCTCTGAACTTGATTAATAATATTGGAGAACTGAGCAAGTGCTGATAGTGGAAGCTCATCTTCTGCGGTCCAACCGCTATCGTCATTTAGGATATCTGTTTTCTCAAAACTAGCTTTCCTAAAACAATGTTTTATTGTCTGGGAACCCACTTGCTCCCACGCTTTGTGTATGAAATAAACGACATCTAACAAATTTATTGATTTTGATAAATCCAAAGCAGAATTTGCGTCTTCCACCTGCAGCAAAATATTTTTTAAATATAACGATTTGTACAAAAACTTAAAGTTTTCTATAACGCCTTGATCCAGGGGCTGACAAAATGCTGTTGTGTTTGCTGGAAGAAAATAACTTGAACATTTTTCAATTTAAGATCGCGAGGATGAGAGGCCGCATTGTCTAAAAATAGCAGGACGTTCCGTTCTTGAAGTTGCATTTTTCTATCGAACTGCGCTAGAAAATCAGTCATCAAATCAGACGTCATCCGAGCCTTTTTGTTTGATTGCCACGTAACTGGTAAATTGTTCAAATTAATATTGCGAAACGCCCGAGGTTTTGCAGCTTTCCCAATAACAAAAAGGGTTCCTTTTCTCCAGCCATATTGACGCAGTGCAAAATCGTTAGCCTATCCTTAGCCATTTTTCCACCAGTGCATTTTTCACCTTTTAATGCAAATGTTTTATCGGGTAATGCCCGAAAAAACAATCCTGTCTCATCCGCATTATAAATATCTCGTGAATCATATCCTTGAATAAAAGATGGTACTTTTTCAGTAAAACTTTTGACATCATCTTGGTTTACACTAGCGGCTTCTCCAGAAATGGCACGGAAGGTTATGTTATGCCGTTTTTTGAACCTTTCCAGCCAGCCAGATGATGCACTAAAATCTGGCATACATTTATTTCGAGCCTTCACAAATCATTCGTAGCACAATTTATCAATGTTAACGCCTTTGACGTTCAGCATACTCCTTTTTCTATCCGGATTGACATCAGTGTCCCACAATCTTAAAATTTGGTCTCTGTTTTTGATGATACAAGCAGCTTGAGTTTTACAGATCTTACATTTCTTTGCTAACTCGCGTACACTAAGTTTCTCATTTTTTTGAATTTCAATGACATTAACTTTGTCTTTAATAGTCAGCACTGCTTTAAGCATAGCGATTCAAGTATGTATACAATAAGAATCTATAAATGTACTATGTATTTACGTACTACATTCAAAACAACAGGCTGTGCGTATTTAGGGAATTCCCCTTTGTACATACACGTATTATTCAATAAGCAACATCTGTACGAATATGAAGAAGAGTAAACAGAAAAACCGTGTTACAGTGTTGTAAGCTGTCCGGTTATGGGGAACTAAAATCACTCTAAAATCACTTTGGTGTGGAAAAAAGTGTCCGCGTCCGGTTATGGGAGGGTTGTCCGCTCAAGAGAGAAAAATTTTAAAAATCCCTAAGTAATTTTTGGTACTGCAAAAAGTGTCCGTTTATGAGAGGTGTCCGCTTAAGAGAGGTGTCCGTAAGGAGAGAGTACACTGTATACGTAAGTGTCCAATGAATTTCGTTTTAATAACTTACGCATACATTTTTAATTTTCATTTATTTAGATCTAGAACATTGTTTAAGCCAAGAATGGCATCGTGAAACAATGGCGAGTTGGATTAAGGGTCAAACTGATGGCCAGTGATTCCCAAATTTCTGTTTGTAAAATATCGTTAAAAAATTCCAAGAAATCGCACATAAAACGTCACTTAGCATCGCAAACACATACACAGAAATTGGACCCGTTGGAATCTAACAATTTTAACGAAGAGCTCTGTGAAACTTTAATGGCGGTAAATATTCCATTAAATAAACTTAACAATCCCACCTTCAAAACATTTCTCCAAAAATATACTGGTCGAAATGTTCAATGTTCCTGGTGAATCCACCTTAGGCAAATATTATGTGCTACACGAAAGCTCTAGAACGCATTAGAAGCCATCTTTCAAATCAGTACCTATAGATAAGTGCCGACGAATCTGTCGACATATTAGGACGCTGTGTGGTACATGTTACAGGTGATGTCCTACATCCAACTATTCCATATAACGCATATGTAATAGCAACAAAAGTTATAAATACAATTGATGCGGAAACAGTAGCTAAAACCATTTATGAGAATATGCACCAAATGCTTTATTCGGACGACAGGTACAAAGAAAGAATATCATTAATTGACGTAGCACACACTTCTTGGTGAAACATTTTGTAATTAACAAATTATTATAAAAACACACACAATTTTTTATTATATCTATTTCTAACATATGTTTCGGCTGTTATGCCATTGTCAAAGAGTATCTTAAAACTAACTTACAATACGTGTTCTTTTAACTTTTATACCTATTTTTTAGTGCTAGGGTGCTGGTTGGGACATATTTACAATCGCGTCTATTATGGGGGTGTTAACAAATTCTAACTGTGTATTCGTAATTACTATAGTTTGTTTTTGTGCTTTTTTAATTTCTAGTATTTCTAATAAATCTAGTCTTCTACTTTTTATTACGTTATGTAACACGGTGGAGCTATTAATGTCGGGCAAATGGCTTTGTTCGATACAGTGTGTCGAAAAATCTGTATTTTTATTACTATACTTTACGTCTCTTACGTGTTCGGATATGCGTTTTTTAATGGATCTGAAAGAAAGAATACTTTTATTTGTCAGAGACCGTGCTGCATATATGTTAAAAACAGGCAGACTATAAAAGTAAACATGTCCTAATATGCTGCATATTACTTGTGTAGCACATGCTCTCCACAGAATCTGTGAATATATCAGAGACACCTTTCTGGAAATTGATAGACTTGTATCCGCTTTTAAAAAGTTTTCAGAAAAGCACCATTGAGAGTAGCTATTTACAGGGAAAAACTTCAATCTTTGTAACTGCCTCCCTTTCCAGTAATAACTAGATGGGGAACATGGTCGGAAGCTATTAGTTTTTATGCAGAGAATTTCGATAGTTTCCAAAATTTTTTTGCATGTTTAAATGACTATGCTTGGAGTATTTCTGAGTGCAAGGAACTAACACAAATTCCACATTTAAAAAATCAGTTGTACTTTCTTCAGGAACACTTTGGAATTTGCCAAAAGTAATCACTTACTTTTAAAATTAAAATCTCAAATTAAATGAGTGATTAACCACATTATATGTGACTTTTAATAATTTGAAAAATATTCCAAGTGACTTCGGAAGTGGCCTTCGGCAATAGTTAGACGCAGTTTTTAATAGAAATCCAGATTTAATAACATTGCGGCAGTTGTGTATGGGGACAATGCCTCGAAATCTAACTACTAAATACGCTGAAATAAAATAATATTTCTAGTATGCACCTGTAACCTGTTGCGATGTAGAAAGAAGGACGTGTTTTATCTACAAGGATGTATTTCATTCAAAGAGAACAAATTTAATATGTAATATAATGTAATATTAATATTAATACTCCCTTACTTAAAATGAACAAATAAAAATGTATTTAATATTTTATAGATCACCACCCGTTTGTTTTCCAATTATACAGGGTGTCCAGAAACTCTCCTGACAAACGAAGACCGGAGTTTCCTCAGATAATTTTAAGACAATTAAACCCAAATTCACCTAGTCCGAAAATGCTTCCTAAGGGAGCTAGAGTTCTTTGAAGATGGCGCCTTGTATTTATTTTTTTTAAATTCCTCCAGAACGCTTCTATTTAGAAAAACAAAAACTGGTGTGCTTATTTGTCCTCCAGAGATGAATCGATTCCATCAATTGCGAATTTCTAGTACCGGTCATAGGCGTCCGTTTTGGGTAGGTCAACGGTTATTTTAAGGCATAACTTTTTTGTCTTTAAGTTTTAAGCATTTGTGACACTAGATTATTAAATTTTCAGGTATTCCAGTACTAAAAGGTACTCTTACTTTAAGTCGGTAGGATATACCATTTTCTAGAAAAATCGATTTGTAAATTTTTCGTTTTTTCTTCATTAAAGTTCAATTTTTTATTTTTTGCAATAGTTAGCTCTGAACTGCCAACATAAGTAAAACCTACGTTTTTCATTGTCAAATTGTTGTCAGTTGGCGAAGTTTATCTTTTCATTTTTTACTTTGTGTTATTCAAACACGATTTCAATTTAAAAAAAAATGGTTTTTACTAATGAGGAATATGCCGATATGCATTTAGTTTATGGCGAAATGAGGTGTAACGCTCGAGCGGCGCAACGTAGATACGCTGAAAAATTTCCCAATCGTCAGCATCCCACTCACTCAACATTTACAGCTCTTCATCAACGATTAAGAGAAACAGGTTCAGTGGTCCCAAAAAATAATGAAACAGGGAGACATAATGATGTAACAGCAGATCATGAAGATGTTATTTTAATGGAAGTTGAGGAAAATCCAGAAATTAGCGTTCGAAGACTATCTGCCATGTACCCCACAATTTCAAAATCTTCCGTAGGAAATATCTTACACAAAGAAAATTTATATCCTTTTCATTTTACAAAGGTGCAAGCACTGCTAGAAGGAGATTTTTTCCTGCTCGCGTAGAATTCGCTAGATGGTTACAAAATCAGAAAAATCAAGATGAAGATTTCTTCAGGAACATTTTGTTTGGTGACGAAGCTACATTCTCAAAAAATGGAATTTTTAATGTACATAATGCACATTATTATTCGTACGTTGGTGACAATCCCCACGTTGTTCAAGAATTTAAGCATCAGCATAGGTTTAGCATAAACGTCTGGATAGGAGTAGTTGACGATTATCTACTTGGACCTGTGGAATTACCTGCTCGTTTAAATGGTGCTGATTACTTACATTTCCTGCAAAATATTTTACCTGATTTGTTAGATGAGGTGCGTTTAAATATTCGGCAAAACTTATGGTTTCTACAGGACGGCTGTCCGGCCCACTTTAGCAGGAATGTACGAGACTTTCTGGATAATAACTACGAAGACCATTGGATTGGAAGAGGCGGTCCAGATGCTTGGCCAGCAAGGTCGCCGGATTTGAATCCTTGCGATTCTTGTGTTTGGGGATACATAAAAGCATTTGTTTATTCCGTTCCGATACAAAATCGCGCACAACTCTGGCTAAGGATACAAGATGCTTGCAACGAATTTAGTAATAACTTTGGAATTTTTGCAAGAATTCGGCGTTCTCTAAGCAAAAGGGTAAACTTATGCATAGAGACTAATGGTCATCACATCGAGCAACTTTTGTAACAATCTACCTTTGATACTTGTTCTTTTTTTGTTAGTTTCGTTCCATTGTAATAAATAATTTGTTTTTAATTTATTAAATTAATTTTCATCCATGCCTTGATAGTCCAAGCCAACTTCGTCGCTAAAAATAAGTAGGTACATAATAAATTGAACTTTAATGAAGAAAAAACGAAAAATTTACAAATCGATTTTTCTAGAAAACGGTGTATCCTACCGACTTAAAGTAAGAGTACCTTTTAGTACTGGAATACCTGAAAATTTAATAATCTAGTGTCACAAATGCTTAATAGTTAAAGACAAAAAAGTTATGCCTTAAAATAACCGTTGGCCTACCCAAAACGGACGCCTATGACCGGTACTAGAAATTCGCAATTGATGGAATCGATTCATCTCTGGAGGATAAATAAGCATACCAGTTTTTGTTTTTCTAAATAGAAGCGTTCTGGAGGAATTTTAAAAAAAATAAATACAAGGCGCTATCTTCAAAGAACTCTAGCTCCCTTAGGAAGCATTTTCGGACTAGGTGAATTTGGGTTTAATTGTCTTAAAATTATCAGAGGAATCTCCGGTCTTCGTTTGTCAGGAGAGTTTCTGGACACCCTGTATAAATAAAATTAAAAACTTTAAAAATACAAATTTTCAACAGTACTCCCGTGGGCGATAAGTCATGCGCCTCTCGTGTCCGGTCCCTAGTTATAATTATTTGTTGTATAGCGCATTTCTAACAGCCTTTGTTATAATTCTTGATAACATTTGGTTTATTTATATTCATTCAAATTAAACTAATCGTGTTCCAAATGTGCTAATCATTATAATTACACCAATTTATTATTGCAATACTTTTAACAATATTACATTGTTATATTCAAATGTAAATATTAAACAACATATGTACATCGTTAAAACGTACCCTGCATCACACCTGAAATACAATGCGAAACAAAACAGTAAAAGGAAAAACGGTTATCGCTTCAGTTAATTCGGAAAACAATCGAAGTTCATCCCACATCTGCAATACGTAACGTTTAGCGTGAGTATAAAAGTTGTACCCGTTTCAAGGAAGGCATCCAACAATACGTTAAGCTTATCTTAAAAATATAATTCAATGAATTATGCTAATTTTACGGTTTAGTGGGTATTTACGGGCAGTGTAATATGTACAATTTGCATTAGAAGCGTTAAAATTGATTTTTTCTAGTATCCGCGTGCCAACAATAATTTGTTGACAATTAAACAGGTGCAGTGTGTACGCGCCAATCGGTAATTCGTTTTGTGACGAATTATTCTCTCAGAACTATGACTGTTTATATATATAATTACAGAAGATAGAAATATGCAACAAGCATTAGACGAAAGAAGTGTTAAATTTGAATTAAAATGCGCAAGAATTCTGCTAATTTTCTTACATAAAATCATAGTGGAAAACGTAAACTTAAGAAATTGTCCTGTTTATATCTGTGAAATATGACAAACATTTATTTTTATGTAAAAGTTTAACCTTTAGTAAATCTTAATTGACTAAAAAAATAGTTGTTGAATGTTTTACACAGAAAAGAAAGACCACCTGTCGACGAACAAAAGCCGAGGTCCAGTGGATGAAATAAAGGCGAAAAGAGTAATTGTAGAGTTTCATAAAAATTCAAGCGTTTCTGTCTGTGATAATAATAATTCCGTAATAATAAAAGAATTAATAATTATATAAAGTTATTCAAAAGTAAGTTACATCTTGAAACTGCTGTAATTTCCTTATAAGGAAAAGTATACACAAATTAAAAACATGTTTTTATTAGTAAAATAATGAAGTTTATTACAAAGCAAATCACATCAGCGCAAATTTTGAATGTGACCGCCATCTTGTTCTTTAACATGAAACAGCCTTTCTTCTATACTGTGGACAACTTCGTGGAGTAAATTAACTGGAATAGCTACCATTTGTTGTGAAATTAATTCTCTGGGCTGGTGGATAGTCCTAGAATGACTTAAAAAAAACATTTCTTTAAGATAGTCCCATAGTCAATTATCTGCCGGATTAATCTTTAGAGAACGCGCTGGCCAAGGATTGGGAAAGTTTCTGCTTATGATACGATTGCCAAAAGTGGATTTTTTACTGGAGTGTAAATATGGAAGGGCAGGTGCGCCATCTTTCATGAAGATGATATTTTCAATAGCGTAATATTTGGGTTATCGGTCTATTTTAATAAAACCCAGATGTTCTTACTCAATATTTCGTCAATATATTAATGACTTCATCAGGAGTAGTGTATATTGCAATTTTATAGCTACTCCTGATGCAGTCATAAATATATTGACGAAATATTGAATAAGAACATTTGAGTTTTAATTACAACAGACCACAACCCAAATAGTAGTGAATTTATATATACAATTTTATTTATAAATGCAAAACAATTACGTCGCAATATATTAACACCAAAAATATTTAATCTTGTTAAAAAGGTACTATGTGTAGTACCGAAACGTCAAATTAAATATTGTTTTAATTACCCGGCTACTCCCAAAAAACATTACTTTTATCTCGTATTATAATTACGGCCAAGAAAATAAGAAATTCCTTTCTAAGATTATATATATATATATATACAGGGCAATCCAAATTAAGTGTTCACCATTGGTAACTTTGTTATTATTAAAGATACAAGATTGTTTAAATTAGCAAACTAGTAGTACTTTTAACGCAAACGTCAGATTAGAAAGCAGATGCCTATTTTGAAATTAGATGTGAGTTACTGAAAGTAGTAATGAACGGCTAAGAAATTATCTAAACACTCATATAGCTATGGAGTAATAATTAGCATTTTCAAACATTCAAATCTGACATCTGCTCTCAAAATACTGACTTCTACTTTCAGTAACTCACATCTAATTTCAAAATAGGCATCTGCTTTCTAATCTGACGTTTGCTTTCATTACTGACACCTGCTTTCAAAACAGACATCTGCTTTTAATAACTGACATTTGCTTTCACTAACTGACATCTGGTATCAAATCTGACATGAGCTTTCAAAACTGACTTCTGCTTTCAGCTTGACATCTACATTCAATAACTGACATCTGATTCATTAACACTGTTACTTTATAATGCATTTCTATATGGCTTGAACCTGGGTCCATTGTGGCCTAATGGTAAAGGCGACAGCCCGGATAGCTGTAGACTTGGGTTCGAGTCCCAACGTAGACCATATTTTTCAAATAAAAAATTTCGTATGATTTGCTTTGTAATTTGTAGACAGCAATGTTTACATCCCCACTTACTCTGCAATTACATACATTCTAATTTAATATTTGTAAATATTTCATATAAAAAAGCCGAAAAACTCTAATAATTTATCAAATGTTATATTTAATGAACGGCTAAGATATTATCTAAACACTTATATATATATATATATATATATATATATATATATATATATATATATATATATATATACATAAGGTAAACTTAATAAGTCGGCGATTAAAGGTCTGGTTTATTACTTCAAAGTATATATATTTAAAATAACTCTACATGTTTCGGCAATGATGCCTTTGTCAAGAGAATACAAAATATAAATCAATCAATCAAATATAATCATTTATATTTTGTATTCTCTTGACAAAGGCATCATTGCCGAAACATGTAGAGTTATTTTAAATATATATACTTTGAAGTAATAAACCAGACCTTTAATCGCCGACTTATTAAGTTTACCTTATCATACCAAGGTCACGAAGATATTATATATATACATATATATATATATATATATATATATATATATATATATATATATTTGGTGTTTATAAGAAGATTTCTTATTTATTTTATTGGCCGTATAATCATACTAAATAAAAATATTTTTTTGGTTTTAGCGACCTTTAATGAAATCAATCAAATTTATTTATGAAAACGACGTTTCGACTTTTATTAATTATTAGTCAAGTTTGTGCATATATATACATATATAAATATATATATATATATATATATATATATGGTAAACCTAAAAGTCTGTGTATTACTTCAAAATATATGCATTTAAAAAACTCTACATGTTTCGGCAGTACGTCTTTATCAAGAGGATACAAAATATAAATGACAGGATATAAATGTCAAATAATTAAGTTGCTATGGTTTAAATTATTCAAAAATACATTCTAGTAATAATAATAAATCATGCCTTAGTATTCCAAAAAATAGATAGCAAGGTGTGAACATATTTGTTGTTCGCTGCTAGCAATTTGTGTCTCTTTCTGGGTATGAACTTGTGTGTTGGTTGCTACTGGCAGCTTGCGTCTCTCTATGGGTGTGTGGTTTTGTGTGAGAGCGTAAGTGTAGGGTTTTGTATGTCGGTGCGTTCGTGCGTGTGTTTAGTGACCGGTCGCGTGAATTTAGAGAGGACGGATAACCAGCCGTTGCGTAGGGCCGCCAACCCTTTCCCGGCAACTTCTTTACAATTCCGTGCAGTACTTCGACGGCCTGACCCCCGCCCCAACGATGCAAGGCGCAGACCAGCGAAGCGCACCCTGTACGGGGTTGCTCATCGCTAACCAAGGGAACACTCTTAGTGGCTACCTCGGTCGACGATGGTCACACTTGTGCCATCTTAGGTTTACCATATCATACCAAGGTCACGAAGTTATTATATATATATATATATATATATTTCTTCGAATGTTTTCGCGGTTGTTTGTTGAAGCGTTATTCTTCGGGATATTTCACCGCGTTTGTATTATTTTGTCCCGGAAAGGGCAACTTTCTTCCTGACGTTTCGGTGACATCACTTTCAGCTTTTGCTTGACGAGCTTCTCGTTGTAGCTTCAAGAGTGCGTCGATTTCCTGTGCCGCTTCTACTATGGTTTCGTAGTAGTGGAGACGCGTGTCTGGCTCCTTGTGATTGGTCCGTCGGTTGTTCTGTCGCTTGCGGCTATTGGTCGATCGGTTTGTGTCAGTCCGTGTTGGTGTCACTGGTCCGTCGTAAGTTATTACCATTACGTCGTTTTTCAATTTATATAGCCTCTCTTATTATTCTGTACGTTAAATTCGTACTGCGAGCTATTGTCCTTGTATCATCGAAGTCGATAGTGTGTCCTGTCTGTAGTACATGCTTAGCTATATATATATATATATATATATATATATATATATATATATATATAGCTAAGCATGTACTACAGACAGGACACACTATATGTATATATATATATATATATATATAAATAACTTGAAAGAAATTATCGACTGCATTATATTGGTTAAAATAAATTAAAAACCGGCAAGCGATATGTCAATTAAAACTCATTTATTAATTATCTCTATATTTCGCAACGAGTTTGTTGCTTCTTCGGGAAATACTACAAGATACTACGCTTTTCGCGACCAAAGCAAAATAAAACAAGTAACTACGTGGTTGCGAGGTGATCAGCAGGGCCACCCTCTCTTGCCCGAACCTACCTGTTGGTGGACGTCCCGAGGAAAATACTCTGCCGGCCAGCTCTAACGTTTTTCGGAGAGTGTCGCGAGTCCAAAGTCACGTGGTGGTGTATGTGGCGCCACCGTATTTTCCTGCAAGTATCCCCCGTAAACACGGAAGCGGGTGGGACTCTGGTAGCTCCAAAAGCAAAACAGTATGCCCCTTTACTATTTGTTACCGAATCAATATAAACTTTGCTTATCTCAAACACTTGAGGGAAAGGTATCAAATAAACACATGTCATCAACAATAACAAAATTTAATAACAAATCAAAGTAGGTTTAAAAAAAATTATAATGACAAAATAATCAGTCGACGAATGAGCAAATAACAAAAGATAGTAAGAATGTATATAGTTAGAAATTATAAAAATTAAAGAGATGACAATTCAACTCAAAAGCGCCAAGGCAATAATTAAGCTTTGATATATTTAAAATTTAGCACAAAGTCTCCCAGATTAATATCCCAAAATTCAATAGAAACGCCCCAAGCGCAATGCAGTGCATTCTATAAAACAGATTCACATGTCAGAACAACACCCTGTACAATCAGAAAGAATTACTGTGATCAATTATGATATATTTGAATAACAGTCCAAACAAGAGTTTAGCAGAACACAAATTAAGTATACATAACAATATGGTTACAAAGTTTAAATCAAAAGTAATATTAAATAGCATCGTACCCCAAGTTATTGAATAAACTGTACGTAGGCCCGTCTGAACTAAACCAACTACACCTGGCTGCCAGTGAAGCTAGACATCCAGTTTTATATAATAATTCAGTCAGATGCTCGTATCCAGATATACAAACACCTAACTTCTAAAATTCATTGAATAATGCCTTGTTCGCTATCAAAGTTTTACGGTAAAAGTCAATAAGTGACACAGAGAAGTAAACAAATGTTGTTAAGTTAAGAACTGTCTGCAAATTATATCCGAATTCTATCAATTAGCAAGTTCTTTGCATTAATCAAACCCTTCGTCAACAACTTTTGTTTTGCTGTCAAGACTACCACAGGAAGTTGGTTAATTTTGTCAATTTTGATAAATTAATTTTCCGGATATTTCTGTATGCTTCTTGTTTGTATGTCAACATTGGATATTTCTCTCTCAGCCTATTTTCATTCTACAAAAATACCCTCACGTGATCACAGTTGCATAATTTTTACAGGGTTCAGCCAATAGTCAAATTTACAATAATATTTACAATTATTTGTACATAAATATTTTTATCATAATTATTTTTAAAATTCTTGATTTCTCGCGATATTAAGTTATGATAAATTAACAAATGACCAAATAAAATAAATAACCAAGTAAGAATATTCAAATAAGTTCGGCATCATGATTAAAAAAACTAATTTTGATCTTACATCGTTTTTACATATTATTTATTTAACCATTAACGTTTTTCTTACCATTATTTTTTTAGATATTACGATCTTGGGGCATTTATTAAATTTATTATGTTGATTACATACTGTGGGTATAGGCTGTACTGTATCAATATATATATATATATATATATATATATATATATATATATATATATATATATATATATATATAATCAAAAATTAATTAAAATTCGGGTAAGCGGTCAATTAAGAAACTCCTTTATCAAATTACCCTATATTGATTGAATCATTTTTATATTGTGTACGTCAATTTTATTATTTTTTAACTCTACATTTTTTACCCCAGAAGAAGCGACAAAGTTTGTCGCGAAATATAGGGTAATTTAATAAAGGAGTTTCTTAATTGACCGCTTAACCGAATTTTAATTAATTTTTGATAATATATCACGGTCGATAATTTCTTTTCAATTATATATATATATATATATATATATATATATATATATATATATATATATATATATATATATAGAGAGAAAATAATAGTTTTTGATACAAAAGTAAAACATTAACGAGTTGCCAGACAGTGACATTAAGACATTCAATATAATAGCCAACTACGAAATATGAAATACACTAAAAACTACAGCGACAAATGTAATGTCCCCAGGCATTAAAAATCGCACTGTATATAATTTCCATACAATAAATTTATTTTCAAATCGTATTAGAATTTCAATAAGTCTTCAGTTAAACGAATTTGAAAGGGTGCCCTATGACATTTCTGTCTTTCAAACATATCTATATATCCACGCAACAGCATTTACTATTAACTAATATCGATATATTTCGTATAGTTGTACAGTTATTTTCATTTTGTATAGGCCATTACAAAATATTCCCAACAACGAAATAAATTTTAAATTACACTAAAATAATAGATACATAAATTTATAGTTGCGCGTTCGGCGCGATGCAATTTTACCGTCTTATTGGAAAACGTACACACAGAATGCAGTACAATAATTACAGATCGACGAGTCTCCAAACTGTTTGTCACGACTGTAGAGACGGTGCATAATGTCATTGATTATAAGTAATCGATTATATCCATCGTCTGTTGCATCCTGATGGTTTAATAGTGAAAACGAATAACTCACGACATTCAACTGTACTTTGAAGCCGTAAAAAGATTACCAACTGTATTCGCCTTGTTTACGGAATTATTACTGGAGAAACCAATAGTTTTAATCTTCGACGTTTAGAATTTATAAACATTCACTTTTTTCTAATTTTCTAAGGAATCTTTAGCTAAGGTTAATTTCTCCAAAGGTTACCGATGCTTCACTAATTTGCGATTAAATTAACGATTCATTGTGACTATATAACAGGTCTATAATAATTGTGTCGAACACAGAGGTAAAATTACACATACAGGGGTCCGTAAATGAAAAAGACAAGGTATGAAAAATGTAAAAAAACCACTTATATAGAAGATAATCACGACCCGAACTCCAAAATTAACAATCCCCTAAAAATTGTATTAGGTGCCGCTTATGCTTATGCTTATTTCGAATTACTAATGTATCTAAAAGTGGTGTCCTATCATTGTGTTCCTTTTCTATCGTGAATTTAATGGTCGGAAATAGTCAGATTTAGTTGTTTAACGAATATGTCTAATTCACATTTCCGTGTATCAAAAATCGCGAAAATGTCATCTGCGTACCTGATCCGGACTCTTGGAAAATATTTATGGCATTTTTAAATTTTACTTCAAATTGACTGATAAATAAAATAAATTATCTACGAAAGGAGATGGGCAACTACCCATTGCTGTGCCTTGTTTCTGTTCATAACGAATATATCAGCTGTGAATCATTTACAAACTCTTAGCTATAGTAGGAAGTAAATGCAGTGACGAGACAAATATTTTTTTAATATCTTTGTCAATATTTTACTCGCGCCTGTGAAGCAATTTGGGGAAAATATTTTGGATTCATATTATATCATATTATTGAGTGAAACAGAATAATAGAACATGTGTGAATTCTTTTTTTTTTCTTACTTGCCGGAAATGTCTTGACTAACACTTATATAGAAGATAATCACGACCCGAACTCCAAAATGAACAATCCCCTAAAAATTGTATTAGGTGCCGCTTATGGATTCAGAATGTTGATAAAAAAATACCTTTATTGAATTTACACCCAAACATACGCTGCAATGTAGATCTCGGTTTCCGGGTTGGAACCGCTTCGAGTTAGGCGTAATTGCCAACGTTTCGTCCACTGTTTCAAGGGATATCTTCAGGGCTGTACGTAGATGTTCGTCGGTTCGCAGTAGCTTGAAGAATGCTATGACACAGACCGGCACAACACCCTACTCCAGAATAATTACAACGCCCACGACATACACCGTACTGTAGTGAGACATCGTAACCCCAAACCTCGAAGTGAACCCGATCCTAAAAATCAAATAAATAAAATCAAAACTGTCTTCAGACCCCATTCTAAAGTTTCCGACCTCTTACCCTCGGTTAAAGACAAAATATCTCCGCTCCAAGCACAAGGAGTGTATCGCATTCTGTGTTCGTGTGGCAGTGTGTACATTGGCGAAACTAAGCGGCCAGTCGGTTTGCGTGTGACGCGAACATGAACGTTGTACTAGACTGTTACATATAGCCGGTTCAGCGCTGGCAGAACACAAACTCAACTCCGGTCATCAAATTCTATTCAAAGATGTCAAGCTTCTGTCCCGTGAATCGCATTATTTCACAAGGAAAATCCGTGAATCTATTGAAATTTACAAACATCCCCGCAATCTCAATAGAGACGATGGCTATACGTTACATCCGACGCGGCAAACTCTACTGAACTCTACTAAGAATTACCACGCCCATACGATGCATGCCATTGGCTCATTGTCCCCAGCCAATAGCAGGCCACCATCTGACCCGGTCCCCCCTATATACGTTGTGCCGGTCTCTGTCATAGCATTCTTCAAGCTACTGCGAAACAACGAACATCTACAGCCCTGAAGATGTACCTTGAAACAGTGGATGAAACGTGGGGAATTACGCCTAACTCGACGCGGTTCCAACCCGGAAATCGAGATCTACATCTAGAGAACGACCGCGGAAACCTACACCTACATACGCTGCAATGTTTTTATTTATAAAAGCTCTAGAAGATGTCATTGTTTATATAGCTGTCGATGTTATAAAAACTCTACAAGATAGCAGCTTTATATGCTTAAAGTTCAATAATTTCAATGCAATTATGTACGAATAACTCAAAAAAGGTATAAAACTCCTTACCACAATTAATAATCGTCTCCCAAATACGTATTTCGGCAACTAAGTTAAACCACTAATCAAAGTGTCGAACGTGGGACACAATAAAGCTAACACATAGAAACGCGCACAACTTTACAACGGCGCCCATGTATACATTGACTTTACATTGACTTAAAATAAATACAAAACTAAAAATACGTCAACTTACAAAACAGCAACACCATATGTTTATTCTCACGCCCTCGACTTTTTCTACCTACTTTTCTAAGAACAAAAAAAGACAGCTGTATGGGATAGGACCGTTGTCCGAGTTAAACGTATTAATTTTGTTTTTAACGATATGAATGCTTTCATATGCGCCGAAATCTCTGAGGTTGTTGATATTTTTTTACAAACTTTAATCCTTTAATCGTGACGCTGTCATTCATACCCAGTACATGGTTAGCGACGCTCGATTTTTCTGGTCTATTAAATTTAACATGTTGCTATGAACTGTGGTTTTGATAATTAATTTACCACCATTCACGACAAATCTATCCAGCTAGGATATTCAGTCGGTTTACTTTTAAAATGGTACTGCTTTCCTCTCAGGGTTCCAATTGGAAAACGTGGTTTTTCTCTTCTACAAATTTATAATGCGCCAGTAAAAGAGTATTGACAAATGTTATAATTATGTTTCTTTAAATTATTTGTAAACTTCTTGAAATAACGTTAAATAATAATAAACACGATAAAATTTAAATGAAACTTAATACAAAAATCAAAAAAAAGAAAAATATTTATAAAGTATAAAGATTAATATTGCCTCACTAAACAATATTATAAAGGTAAAAATAACGCATGGAAATGACCGCAGCATACGTCTAAACTTCCTTTATGAGAGTCGATCAAAATTAAAAATAATAAATTACAAAGAAACTTTTTAATTTCTACCAAGAGAAAAAAAATCAAAAAACTATTTGACAGACCGAAACAAACTCTAACGCATGTGCAACCACATGTGACAAAAAATGCCCTTGATAAACCAACGTACTAAATTTTACAGTTAACAGAATTTTTTTACCAGAAATTTTAAAAACCTTCTTTGTTATTTATATCAAATAACTAAGACTAAATCAATACGATAATAATGATAATATAGAAAAATACAGTATTTAACTCTTTTAAATATAATAAGATATCTTTCAAAAATATATATAATTAATTGACTTAGCAGATACATGTTGAAACTTCATTATAAATTATAATAAAACACGTTTATACGTTTGTTTCAAATACGTTTTAATAACACTACAATTGTTTCACCAAACATTGGCTTCATCAAGTGCTGATAGTCTGATTATACAATAAAACAACTTAATATATATAGTCTCACACTCATGTATGTAACCCATTAACAGTGGGGATGTATTGTAGATATTAGAATTGTAGGAGGGGTGAAAAATTAAATTCAGTTTGTTCATTTAACGCTACGCCTAATTTGTTGTATCTATTGATTTCTAAAGTCTCCAATAAATTAAGTTTTTTGCTTTTATCCTGTATATGTAAAATTTTATAATCTATATTAAATTTATGATTTAACTCTAAGCAGTGGTTTGCGAAAGTGGAGTCTGCTTTTTGGTTTCTATAACATTTTTCGTGTTCCCTTGTCCTCTGTTGGAAGGTACGCCCCGTCTGACCCACGTATACCTTTTTTGCAAATAAATAAAACACACATAAGATGTTTTGGATTTACACTTTATTAATAAAATAATGACAGCTGTTTCGCTAACACAGTAGCTTCTTCAAATTCAACTTAAGACTAAAGATACATACAAGATACAGTGTTAATCAGGTAGTTGACTCAAGTTAAAATTATAGGAACTATTACATTTATATTTTGCTTTTTGAAAACTATACCATGTCCTACTTGTGTGAGGTTTAAGTATAAAAATATAGTATAAGCAACTATGACACAATATTTCAATGGGTGAACAGATTTAACAGTGGGGATGAATTCAAGTCTAATTTATCGTTTAGTAACATTTCTGAGTTTTTAAGTTTATTAATTTCTAAAGACTCTAAAAAATTTAGTTTTCTACCTTTATTTTCTCATGTATGATATCGAATTGTACATTAAATTCGTGCTAAAATTTAAAAAAGGTATATAACCCCTTACCACAATTATTAGTCGTATCCTAAATACGTATTTCGACAACTAAGTTGTCATCGTCAGTAGGTAAAAACTACTAATTAAAAGTCGCACATGGGGCACAGTAAAATAAGAAAAACGCTTCCGCACAACTACTATACACTGCATCCCCGTAAAGACTAAATATAACATGCCAATCTAAACTACGAGACAAACACTTGCCTCTTAAGGAAAAGGTCTAAACATGTGTTAAATTGTCGAACAAAGGAACGGCAGACATTCATCTCTAAGGGAGGCGCCACTAAATTCGATTTTTAAAAACTACGATGACCCATTATTAAACTTAAATGAAACACCTTATATTTTCACAAAACAATAGTATATTTAACTATATGTATATTTCATGTGCATTGCACACATCAGTAGTTATTATTTAAACGTATTATTTCGAGTACATGTATAGTAAAAATATCTATTTTGGGTAGGGGTGTAAAAATTTTTCAATTACAAATGGTTAAAAAGTATGGTCGTATATTGTAAAAACCGAACTCTATTGAAATTCTGAGAAGGACAAAATTGGGAAGGGCCGTTACATATGAAAAAGCAAGACATCTGACTGTGTTGTGTTATATTAAATAGCAATCAAGTAGTGTGAAAAGGATCTATGAATTATTAGATATTGTAGGTAGATAATTTAAAAGTTAATTATAAATAGGTGACATGTCATTGTTAAGGAGTTAAGCACTTTTAATATAATGTATAGAATACACGGTTGGCTCTAGGTGAAACATGATTAATAATTTACTAAACAAAACACCCGGTACATTTGTTCCACAAAACGCGAAACAATTTACATTTTGTGAAACAAACACACCAAGTGCTTCATTCAGCAAACCATTGTTAATGAGGTAATTTTTTGCATTCTTTCACGTGTATGGCTTCGCACATGTCTAAATTTCTGCTGTTGCCCCCCCACCCACTTATGGTAATAAAAATGTGAATAGACAGCTGAACTGTATTGGGGATTTATCGTTATTCAATGAGGTATGTTTATTTTTCGCGATAAATATACTTTCATAAGCATCAAGTTCGTGGGGTTTATTAATTCCTTTGATCAACTTCAAACCCGTAATCGGTACATTGTGCAGTGTGCTCAAAGCGTGATTTGCGACATTTGATTTATCCGGTCTATTGTATTTGATATATGATATGTGTTCTTTAAAACGGGTTATTATAGGTCGTTTAGTTTGGCCTATATATTTCAAATTACAATTCGCGCAACTAATTTCATATATCCCTGATTTCGAATTGGAATTAATTCTATCTTTAGTATTCGTGCTCACAATTCGATATCATACATGTAGAAAATAAAGGTAGAAAACTAAATTGTTTAGAGTCTTTAGTTTTAGAGTTTAGAGAAATTAATAAACTTAAAAACTCAGAAATGTTACTAAACGATATATTGGACTTGAATTCATCCCCACTGTTAAATCTGTTCACCCATTGAAATATTGTTTCTTAGTTGCTTATACTATATTTTTATACTTAAACCTCACACAAGTTGGACATGGTATAGTTTTCAAAAAGCAAAATATAAATGTAATAGTTCCTATAATTCTAACTTGGTTCAACTACCTGATTAACGCTGTATCTTGTATGTATCTTTAGTCTTAAGTTGAATTTGAAGAAGCTACTGTGTTCGCGAAACAGCTGTCATTATTTTATTAATAAAGTGTAAATCTAAAACATCTTATGTGTGTTTTATTTATTTGTGATATGGATTTACATCAAGCAAAGGTCGAAACAATTAAAGAATTTATACCTTATTGCACTCACAAGTCAACACATAGACCCCCGATTTTGACCCTTTATCCGTTTTATCTTTGTCATTCCTAATATATTTTTGGACTGAGTTATTAGTTTTGTAAGAAATAAACCCATTGCTAACTTTTTTGATTAGTTTACCTGTTTTAATAGATGTATTTCCTATATATGTAATGGTGTTGTATTGTTTTTTTTTTATATTAGACGGTATTTTAGGCACTATAGCAATCAATAATGGATATACAGTAAATTTAGTTAATAAAATTCTCGAACAAAAACAGAAAAAACTTGCTGTCTCTAGTCTACCCTAAAATACCGTCTAATATAAAAAAACAATACAACACCATTACATATATAGGAAATACATCAATTAAAATAGGTAAACTAATCAAAAAAGTTAGCAATGGGTTTATTTCTTACAAAACTAATAACTCAGTCCAAAAATATATTAGGAATGACAAAGATAAAACGGATAAAGGGTCAAAATCGGGGGTCTATGTGTTGACTTGTGAGTGCAATAAGGTATACGTGGGTCAGACGGGGCGTACCTTCCAACAGAGGACAAGGGAACACGAAAAATGTTATAGAAACCAGAAAACTGACTCCACTTTCGCAAACCACTGCTTAGAGTTAAATCATAAATTTAATATAGATTATAAAATTTTACATGTACAGGATAAAAGCAAAAAACTTAATTTATTGGAGACTTTAGAAATCAATAGATACAACAAATTAGGCGTAGCGTTAAATGAACAAACTGAATTTAATTTTTCACCCCTCCTACAATTCTAATATCTACAATACATCCCCACAGTTAATGGGTTACATACATGAGTGTGAGACTATATATATTAAGTTGTTTTATTGTATAATCAGACTATCAGCACCTGATGAAGCCAATGTTTGGTGAAACAATTGTAGTGTTATTAAAACGTATTTGAAGCAAACGTATAAACGTGTTTTATTATAAAAAAATATATATATTTACTTGCGTAAACAACAATGCGAGACACATGAGTAAGAAAGTGTAAAAATATAACAATTACGAGATAAACAAACTCGTATAAAATATCGGTAATGAATTAACACAGCACGAACAACTAATTAAATCAAAAAATTAACCCGAGGTTACTTAATAAAAATATAAAGAACAATCTTTTTATAAACACGACTTTCTTATCTCACATTACACTTGTCTCTGAGGATACAGCAAGCACGCAGGCTTCGCATAAAAAAATACAGTATTAAAAATCGTCCACAGCAGAACAAACGGCTTGCTCCAACTGAGCAAGTCAAATATATATTTAAGATATTTATGGGGAAAAGTCCACAGCAATGTGTTGTTTAAAACGGGTTATTATTAAGCGTTTCGCTTGACCTATATATTTAAAATTACAATCGCCGCTTTTATTTTCGTATATACCTGATTTCAAATTCAACTTAACTTTATCTTTGGTATTAGCTAGGAGACTTCTTGGTGTTTTCGGACCGAAAGGCAACTTGGAGATAATGTTCTTGAACAACTCTATTAATGTTTTTCGTGACTAGATGGTATGGTAAACACATGTACTTTTTCTTCTGGTTACGTTGAGATAACAAACTTGTGGATTCGCGGATTGTCTTTTTTAAATTAGTTTTTCTAATGAATTTATTAATTATTTCTATGTCAAAACCATTGTACCCCGCGATATTTTTAATGAAATCTAGTTCTATTTTTCGTATCTCTCTTTTGTTAACGGAAAGTTTAATAACCGATTAACTAAGAAATTAAAAGAAGCTGTTTTATGTTGAAAACTATGATTTGAATCCGCAGTGATGAATCTATGGTTTCTTTCCGGAAAATATCGATTTCTATTTTATGCTTATTTCGAATTTACAAAAAGGTTTTAAGTATATCTATACGTTATGCATGTATAACGCTTTTGTTACAATTGAAACAGACATGTAATAAACATATCTGTAACTGTACACATGGACAATACACCTCGTATTTTCAGCATTTACTTCTGCTTAAGACACGTGTTTCTGCCATCTAGGCGTCGTCAGTCAAGCTAGTGAAGCAATGTAATACAAATGATACAAATCTTTATGAATAGATCTGTATCTGTATATACATTACACTGAAATCGCCTACAAGATAAAGCAAATTTCATCCTATAAGGTGACACTTATTTAATAAGTGACATCTGACGGACGAAAGAGACTTTGCCGAAAAAATCTCTTGAGAGATTGAATTTACAATACTTCTGGAGAAAAGAAGTGAAGTTTTGATTACGTAGCTTTGGCAAGGGAATATTTGACGTTATCATTGCATGGCATAGGTCTCGATTAAAGATGTCTTGTTCGTTTAGCTCTGAGCTGGACATTGGTTGGAAACATTGCGTTAATGTGGATTGAGACACGTGTTCAGATTTCATCTTACGCAATTTAGTAATATGAACAGAAGTTTTCACGTGTTGATCTATTCGATATTTTTTATCGCATGGAATCTACAATAAAAAAAAAACAAAAAATTAAATATCAAATTGAATACTTAGATCTAAATCCCTAAAGCGCCCCGAGTTTCCAAATGGTGAGAAATCGGTAGATATACCTGGGGTTCCTTATAAAAAATTAAATTAATACTGACAGGGCAAAGCTGGAACGCCCTGTATATTTCTCTGTATTTTTATTGTGTATGTTCCTCAGAAAGAATGTAACTTGCTTTTAATTTTCTTTTCTATCTCAAAAAATAGCAGATATCAACCGATTTCGCACCACCGTCTATATTGAATATTCAAAAATTATACCTTCAATTTTAACGCACGCAGAACAGTAGACTTTTCCCATATCTATACGTAGTTTTTTGTATGGCTTAACCCACACTGATACTCTACTGACTTTGGGCATTTTACTAATAAAAATAAATCAAATACCACAACACTACAAAACACAAATCCATGTTATCTCTTCAAAAGCACAATCAGAAATAAAATTCAGAAATCGATTTATTATTTACCTACTTATGTAAATATAGGTACAATAAAACCCCTGTTAATGGTTTAAAACGACTTATTTTGAATTCTCGGAATTTAAGAATGGGAATACCCATACTGTTGTATCTCATAATTTTTTTTATTGAGAACTGCAAACGTAATAAAATAAATTACTTCATAATGGAAGATTTATAAAATTGTTTATCTTGAACTCTTGGAACGCTTGTCAAACATCTACATCTTTCATAATTCTTTCAATTATGCACAAATCCTATTTATTAAGGATATATGCAAATATATAAAAAAAATGCATATATGTAATATGCAAAATATGCTCTTTGCATATCTGGGTTACATTAGTTATAACTAGAGACTGGAAAATATGCACTAAAAAGTTTGCCAAATATGCATGCAATATGCACTTAAAAAATCCCTAAATATGCACTTACAATATGCAATATGCACTTATGATGTGCATTTATTCATTATGTTTTAGGAAATTAAAATTCATTTGTCGTATTTACAAATTGTATATTTATTTATTACAATAAATTGTAGTATTTATAAATTATATATTTATTTATTACAATAAATAACCATATATTTCTTTAAATTTTCCATAGTTAAATTATGTCTACGATCTGCAAGTATATGTTTATATTGGGAAAATGTTCTTTCAACATCGCAAGATGTGATCGGTGCATTCTTAAAACTAGGTATTAATGAGGGGCTTATATTAATGTCTTCATTAAAATTGCCATTAATTACATTATTTATAGATTTTAATGTAACAAAGCCTCCATTTTTGCTTAGAATTGCGGCTAATTTTTCTTTAATTCTTTTTCCAGTCAATCCGTTGACTTTTCCAATTTTCTCTTCAATATCATTTACAATGCCAACACCATCATTTAAAGATAAATTTCTATCTTCTAATCTAGTAATTGCTTGCTCAATTATCGCAAAATTAGATTTAATATATGATAGCTGATTTTGTATTGTCGAATTATTGAAAATTACGTTACACTTTTCTATGGCAACACTGGTTGCTGAATCAAATTGAGTTACAACATTTTTGATGCCTTCGTAATTATCGGCAAGAAACACAGCACATTTAAGCCATGTTCCCCATCTTGTTAAGATAGGTTCTGGTGGGAATGGAATGCCGGGAAGCATTTCATTATATAATTGCACTCGTAAGGGCGCTTTTAAAAATACTTTTTTGATATTACTAATTAAATTATTTACATCTGGAAACTCTAATCTAACTTTTTCAGCAACCCTATTTAAACCATGAGCCAAACAAGTACAATGGATTAAATTGGGGAAATAATTTTCAGACTTTGAGCTGATTTTAACATATACGAAGCGGCGTCAGTTACCATTAACAGACATTTTTCAAAAGGTACTTTGTCGGATAAAAAGAAATTCGCTAAGGACGCATTAATAAACCTGGCTATGGTAACATGATTTGTTTTGTCTAAATTACCTATGTTAATTAAATGTCTTTTAGATGGAGTTGAACCATTTAAGGTTCCAATAATCAAATTAGCAACCTGACGGCCCTTCGTGTCGGTAGTTTCATCAACAGAGACCCAAAGATTTTGGTTTTTCAACTCCTTTCTAATACCATCGGTAACATCTTCATAAATTTCGTTGATGTATTTCTTGCGTAGAGTTGAGGAACTGGGTACATAAATGGGCTTATCATCGACTTTGCAATAAGTTTTCAGGAATTCTTGAAATATCGGATTGTCCAATTTATGTAAAGGAATATTAGAACCCACAAAAAGATTACACAAATCTTTGGAAAATGCTTCTTGTGGATTCTTCGAATTATTGAGAAAACTTTCCTCCAAAAGTTGCTGCCGCGGTTTATTCAAATTTTCAGACACCCTGTTCTGATGAAATGTTGTGTTCAAATGTTGCACTACTTGAAATTTCTTCTGGCAGGTAATCTGTGTATCAAATATATATTTTTAACATTCTGTTATAATAATTATTATTAATTACTATATTACTACAAAAACTAGAAAAATAAATTGTCTGGTTTTGTAAAGTTCTCCAGTTGTTTAAATTTGATTTATTTTGGTTATTTTGGTGTTTATGACAAAGAAATATTACAAAGATATATTAGCTTTAAGGAACATAAAATTAAACATATCTAATAATAATTTATTATGAAATTGTTTCATTATATTTATGAACACAAAAAAAAATTCTCATAATTGTAGAACTTGTTATTGACAAAATATTTCAAAATCCAACTTACCCTTTTGTCGCAGAGTGTGCACAAAACACTTTCTTCGTCAATAATTTTTAGTGCACTGCAATCACTTATCCAATTTTTTATTAGAGATGACTTTGCTTTAGCTATCTTCGGCATTTTCAAAAATTTTTAATTCACTTTTGTTTCACCAAATAGCACAGAGCCTTAACACGTTTACGAATGAACAAGCTATGAAGTAAATTATTTCTTTTTCTTATATTGATATTAGTCGTACGGTATAATATACCTGCATTAATACCTACATTTCTGAAAAGGATTTCTTACGTAAGTTCTAATTGCCCTGTAAACCGATTATCAGTACAGTTAAATCCTATTTTTGGGAAAGTCCATCTCATTATTAATGAGCTGGACTTTCAATGAGTCATTAATGCAAAGTTGAAGGAATGCTAATCCCTTCACGTTTACAGATCAGATTTTATTATGGTTCTTATGAAAATGGCGAATATATGCATAAATATGCAAAATAATTATGAAATATGTACGTGCATATGCAGTTATGGTAAAGTGTCCAAATATGCATTATATGCACTAAAAAAATGGTAAAAAACGTATTCTGAGGGTGGAAAATGGATAAGTACACAGTATAGAAGGAATATACCAAAAAACAACAAATATGCATTTTGAATAAAATCCAGTCTCTAGTTATAACCTTCTATTTTTCCAAGTTTCATATTATGTCAACATTTCATTTATCTTTATAAAGTTTTAACATTAAAATAATAACAGGTAAAATCCTCTTAGATACCGTAAATACTATTAATTGCGGTAGTTATACAAATTTGAATTTTACAACGCTTAATCTATAACCATAAATGTTTGCTACCGTTTTCCTTCCAGAATCTGCAATATGTTCGTGTAATTAGAATGCAAGTCCAACAAGTTTAACAGTACCAAGTAGTACTTGCAGAAATTTCCTTTACATGTCCCTAATCTAAATATATTAATCTCAACACTCTCCTGTGTAGGAAACCGATTGTCATAAACATGAACGGTAATTATACGACACGGTCTAAGCGTGTAACGGCGGTTTAGTGCACTGTTAGAAATCGGGACCCGACTGCCGGCTTCATAAAATAGTCTGGACGTTTAATACATACCCGTGTGCCCGAACCCACGGTTGCGGGTCAACACAATCACGATATCGTCTCTTCGAACTCTATGGAATTGACTACCTTCACGAAGGACATTTAAATAAAAAGAACGCGCGCTCATCTTCGTACTGCTTTCTTATCGAGATGTCTACTGGAAACGTTACGAACAGAACGGTATCGAGTGTATGTCTACCGATCAATTTAAATAATTGCTGTTCAAATCTATTAAAGTTATTTGCTACGTATACGTTTTCATTTGGACGTCTAGGTATATCTAGATATACAAGTATCCCGTATCGTTATGTTCAAATGTCAGGAGTGTAAAGTAAACTTCAAGTAACAAAAACGCAAAACATGTATATCCATTTTTCTTTGTTTCAAAGTTACAGATCCATGAATGTGATTGTCAGGTTATGAAAAAAAATGTAATCCTAAAGTCAATACAAACTGATTTTATTAAAAAAAAAGTAATATGATTCAATAACAGGCCTGATTGTTAGTCGTTCTGCAAACTTTTTATTTTGTTCTAAACTTTTGTAATTGTTAGTAAGATATGTATCTTTAAGTACCTACTACTTTCTTGTTCAGGTTTACTACGTAGGACAGGTATGCTCCTCGTCGTTCCAAGCATATTGTTGCGAGACTAGAAATCTGTCGAACCAACTATATTACTCGAAGATTCGCGAAACACGTCGGTATTAGCCCCGAACAATGTGGTAGGTTCTCGATGATCGGTAACCGTATAAATACAACGCATCGCCCGCATCGGGGCAGTTAAGTTTTAACTACGGACAAGCGAACGTTATATTGTTTGAATTGTAATCTGTGAAGAATAAATATTTCGTCGTTCGAACTTGGCATCTACCTACGTAACAATATAATATTAATTTTGAAATGGATAAACCAGGCCCCAGTAAAAAACGTAGTCGTAAAGTTGAAGATGAAAATCGACAGTTTCAAGATATTTGGACCGAAAAATATTTTTTTTATTTCATCGCATAACAAAAGTGTCTGTTTAATATGCAAGAGTAGTGTTTCTATTCCGAAGGAATATAATGTGAAAAGGCATTATGAAACCCAGCATCATACTTTTACCAAATTAACCGGCGAAAATTGAACGCAAAAAATTTCCACTTTACAAAGAGAACTAATAGGCCAACAAGCTATATTTACAAAACCAATTCAAGATGCTGAAACAGCTACTGAAGTTAGCTTTAAAATATCTCGAATAATAGCGAAAACTTGTCGGCATTTTAAAGATGGTGAGTTCGTTAAGCAGTGTTTAGATATCGCCGCAAAAAAAATGTGTCCGAAAGATGCAAAGAGGTTTGAGAAAATTCAACTAAATCGGATGACTGTTCAAAGAAGACTTACCACATTAGCAGCTAATATAGAAGAGCAATTAGCTACGAAATCGAAAAGTTTTGAGTATTTTTCTATAGCACTCGACGAATCTACAGATATAAGTTCCACTGCTCAACTGTCAATATTTTTACGAGGTGTAACGCAAAATTTTGAAGTGAGTGAAGAACTGATTGGTATGAGTTCTTTGACAAGTCAAACCAAGGGGAGTGACATGCTCAAAGCTCTTCTGGAAAAATGTTCTATAATGTATTTGGATTTAACGAAATTATCTGGAATTACGAGTGACGGAGCACCTTCAATGGTTGGAAGTAAATCTGGGATAATAACTATGTTAAAAGAGTATTTACAAACTAAAAACATAGATACCAAGGAATTAATATCATTGCATTATACATCAAGAGGCCCTCTGTTCAAAATAATTGGGATTTTAAAAGGTGATGAAAGTTGTAGTACCTACTGTAAACTTTATAAAATCATGAGGTCTCAATCACCGACAATTCACACAATTTCTCGAGAATATTGAAAGCGAATATGGTGATCTCCTGTTTTACACTGAAGTAAGGTGGCTAAGTCGTGGGTTGTCACTAGAGCGGTTTCTTAACTTGATTGAAGAAATCAAAATATTTCTGGCGGAAAAGAAAAAGGACGTCTTCGAACTCGACAACCCTGATTGGCTGTGTGACTTAGCGTTTCTTGTAGACATCACAAATCACTTGAATGTCTTAAATACGCGACTCCAAGGCAAAGATCAATTGATTGAGCAGTTATACTCTCATGTTTTGTCCTTTCAATGCAAATTGAGTCTTTTCAGGACACAAATCAATTCAGCCAATTACAGCCATTTTCCGAACTACAAAAAAATTATGGAGAAATTCAATAAAACTGATGTCAATTTCGCTTATATTTTCGCTTAAATTAATATTTTAATACAAGCTTTTCATGATCGTTTTCTAGACTTCAAAAAAGTTAAACCTCTATTAGACATTTTCAGCAATCCTTTTAACATTTCACCCGAAAATACACCGGAATCAATACAGCTGGAATTGATAGACATGCAAAATGATGATAATTTACGAAACAAGTTTAATGAAGGTAATTTACTCAACTTTTACCGTTGCGTTGACAAAACCGCTTATAAAGAGTTGGGAATAAATGCATTGAAATGCGCAAGCTTATTTGGATCGACGTATATTTGTGAGCAAACGTTTTCAGTGATAAAACTTAACAAAACAAAAAATCGAAACCGTCTGGCAAATGAAAATCTGGAAGCAATTTTACGTGTGGCGACAAGTAATGTGGAGCCAAACATAAACAAAATTGTTAGGTCAATGCAATGTCATGCACTAAAATAATAAAATATGAAATATTACATTGTGATGATTAGATTACATTACGATTACATAATTACAACAAACATTTTTGAGTGTTCTTTAAGTAATTCATACTATTTAAAAATAAATATATTTGTGTTAATAAGTATTCTTTGTAGTGGCCCGTCCTTGGCTTATCATTTTCCCGAGTGGCTCCTGTTCCCTATAAGTCTGTGCATCCCTGATCTAAAATAACTAGTTTAACACAGGAACACCTTGAATAATTTTAGTTGTTCATAGTAATGTTTTACACTTTCAATCATTAATAATAAATAATAAATGCATTTAAATTAGTGGGAATTATATTGAAATAAAAACTCTTAAATATCCGACCGATAACACGATAACATATGGCGCTTGTCTCATATAAATTACACAGGAATGTAATTAAATTCATCTATAAATACCTAAACTATTAAAATAATTGTCCGACACATCTTTAAATATAAAAATCTCTGTTTTTTCCACGCAATTAAAAAGCAGATGGAATTCTATAATCGCCTAGTACGCCGCTGAGCGCTAATAACTGAAAAAAATCCTTACTATACGATGAGAACACGTCAAGTAAATGGTAAGACGGAATGAGGAGAAAAGAGCCGCCTGCATTTACCGGATTTTAACTAAGAAGTGTCGTGCTCGGACGAATCGTGCCGCAAAGTGAAACAATATCCCAATTCTTAGAAATGTCTCCTCTACGAGAATGAATAGCAGACCTCGATGACCCTCTAACGTGGGATGCTATTGAGCTTAGAATAATTTATCGCGTCATTATTATACATATATGTTTCCTATTGCTTGCATCGTAATATATGTAAGACATGTATTCATGTAAAGTATTCGGTGTTTCGTTAACAATTTGTGTACTTACTATATATGGTTTGCTTAAAAAGTTGGTCGGATTGCGTACAAGCTAAAGATACGCATACCTGACACAAGTGAATAATGTCTCAATCGGATCTACAATATTAAAATAACTCTTATACACAGTTCAAAAAGTATTTGTTTTCAGTTCAAGGCCAAATTCAAAGCATGTCGAGGGCTTCAAGTCAGAGGGGCGTATCAACCATTTTGTGCAAATTTGAGCAACTGGACGTATAAACGGGTTATTATTCGCACGTCAGGACAGAGAGGCGTATGATTTGGGTGACCAGTTTGTGCGCATGCTCAAAAATTAGCTAGGCGTATAAACCAAATATGTATTTAGAATCTAGTCAGAGAGGCGTAAGTACATACGTCACTCATTAGTTTCTAGATCTTACCGGGTCAGAGAGGCGTATTCGTGTTTATCATCAATCCTAACCTCACTTTCTGTCATAAACACATGTTAATTCGTGACAGTTTAGTGTGTTTATAGTTAAGAGTCAGTGTCAGTAGATTTCGATAATAAGCAATAAATAAATAATCAACTATGTACGGTGGAAATTCTAGGTCTGAATACATATTGCACATGTTAAAACTTCCTGAAGAAAATGGTGAGTAACAATGAATGTATACCTAATATTATTGTTGATTATACCTAATTATTATTACTCTAGGACAGCCATCCTGTTCTTATGCTGCACAACAGGAAGCTGCACCAGACATAAAAGAAATTGATTTAATAGAGCAAGAAGACGAAGAATATTATTATGATTCGGATGCTGACCCTGCTTTTAAACCCAGCTCGTCTTCGAGCGATGACGGTATAGTAATTGAACAAGTTAAGGTTACAACACCAGTAGTAGTAGCAGATACCGAAAGAAACACTGTAGATTCTAATAAATTAGATTTGCAACAGAAGAGAGTGAGAGCGAAAGGTAGCGCCCCAAATACTTGGATAAAAACTGCGAGGAAAAAAAAATTTAAAAAAATTAGGCTAGAACGAAAATAAAGAAATATAGGAATTGAGTGTCCCTGTTTACGCAAATGTCACCTTGCGATTCCCGATGAAGGTAAATCACAAATTTGCTCTGCTTTCTGGCAAACTTGGCGATTTAAATAGGCAGCGCGATTTTATTGCAAGTAAGGTGATCCGTCAAAAATCTGTCAGAAGTCGTGCAGAGAATTCAAGAAGGCATTTTTCTGTTATGTACTTCCTGAAATTAGAAGGAAAAAAAATCAGGTCTGCAAAAACTACTTTTTACAAACGTTGGATATTTCCGAAAAGATTATGGGGACAGCTTTAGAAAAAGCAAGTCGCAATGTTGCTAATATTCCTTCTCCTGATAATCGTGGTAAGCACCGTCCAGGGGTTAAGCATACAGAAGAAGCAATTAAATTCGCAGAGAATCACATCGATTCTTTCCCCCGTGTGCCAGCACATTGGTGTAGGAGAGATACTAAAAAAGATTATCCAGAATCAATTTTAAATAAAGAAAAAATGTATTCACTTTATAAGAGAGAAATGTACAGAAATGAACCAAAAACCTATTTCTGCAACATCGTATAGAGAACTACTGATAAAAAAATATAGGGTTTCACATTCCTAAAAAAGAGCAATGTGAAATGTAAAATGTCAAATGTAAAAAAGGGCATTGGTGTCATCACTTCGAGCAAATACCTGCAAATGAACGATCTACTGAGAAATTAATTGAGTATCAGCTTCATATTCGTAGAAAAATAGCTGCATTGGAAGAAAAGAAAAGCGATGCTTTAAAGGCAAAAGAAGACCCTAGCTATATTTCTACGAATTTTGATCTTGAAGCTGTCTTGTACTCACCACTATTATTTGCTAAACCAGTTTTTTATAAACGAAAGTTAGCTACATTTAACTTCACGATATACGAAACAGCAAAACAGCAAGGTCATTGCTTTGTTTGGTCCGAATACGAGGGAAATAGAGGAGCCAATGAAGTAGCCACATGCCTTTCGAAATGTATACGGTCTCTTCCAAAAGAAACACGTCATTTAGTTCTTCATTCTGACTGCTGCCCTGGACAGAATCGGAATTCTATAGTGGCATGCATGCTCCTAGAAGCTGTAAAACACACCAGCCTCCAAATCATCGATTTGAAATTTTTAGAACCAGGGCACACTCACATGAAGTGTGATTCCATGCATGCCACTATAGAACGTGCTTCAGAGTATACTAAAATCTACTGGCCCAATGACTGGGTTAATGTCTTACGTCTGGCGAATAGAAAAAACCGTACAACGTACAGGTGATGGAGTATAGCGACTTTTTAAATTATAAAGAATTGAAGAATAAACTAATGGTAAACTCTAAAAGTATTGAGGCAGGTGGAAATGTCAACTGGAAGGTAGTTAAATGGCTGAGATTTGAAAAAGGAAGAAGCAACTACTTTCAATAGAAAAATGAATATTGGGATGAATTCCAAAGTGTAAATATTACACGAAAAGGAAGAATAGCAAGAAAAATTTGTAACAGCAATGTTAATCCTCTGTATAGTTCTCGTATACCTTTAAATAAGAAAAAGTTTGTGAACCTTCAAGAAATGTGTAAACAGAAGGATGCTGTAATACCCCAGCAGTATCACCACTTTTACGAGTCTCTCCCAGTAGAAAGTTGAACAAAGTGACTCTGATGATGAAATTTCCCTGCAGACACTCAAAGAAAAACTACTGCGCCGTAAAACAAGAAGAAATTTCTAAATAATACATTTTGAACCTACCAACTTAGAATTTTTCTATTTTCTATTTTTTTTTTTCTCTTATGTTACTCTAAATGATCTTTTTAGTTTCTTTGTTAGTGAAACTACTATAAACTAAGTTAATAAATATTCTTATTCAACTTACGTCTTTTTCTTTTACACCTTTTGTGAAACATTATATCAAGACAGCAAGGCGTATGCTCAATTAGTAGAAAAATATCCATGATGTCAAAATTTTAATTAGCTTGTCTTAATAGTAAGCTTTCTAATTGTATATTCCCTAATTTTTGTGAAGAACTGCAAAAAATTGTAATTTTGAAGTGTTTTTTTTGTTTCCTGTAAATTCAAGTATTGGTTGATACGCCCTTCTGACTTGAAGCCCTCGATGTGATTCAAATCAGTACTGCAGAGTCAAATGAAGTCAGTATTCAATCGCAGAAACAACCGTCTGTCAGCATAAAACAACGAGCCATCGAAAAAATTCATAATTAGAGTAGACTGTGAAATTGGGTTGGGTACTTTAGCCACTTCCACATAATGACACATTACTTGGTGCTTGACAGTTTCATTTGGTTTCATTGTAAAAAAGGGTTATGGCATTGAAATGATACTACAACAAAAAAGAAAACAAATAATTTATTTAATATCGAAAGCATAATCAAAATTTACATATAGCTACAGAAGTTGTTGAAAATGTTGTCCATTTACATCTAAACACAAACCAACTCTTCTCCGCAATCCAGTAAAAATTTTATACAGCATTTGCGGTGAGTTGTTGATCTCTTCCAGATCTTGTTCCAGATTATGAATTGGCGTTGAATAAATCGAATTTTTAATGTATGGCCATACGAAAAAATCACATATGTTTAAATCGCGAGAACTAGTTGGATATGGGATTTCAGTGTTCCTGCTTATTATTCTGTTATCAAAAAATTCTCTGAGATATTGAAGTGTTTCTCTGGTCGTATGTGCTGTTGCACCATCTTGTTGGAAATACCCATTTTGTAATTCCTCATCATCAAGTTGATTTATGAATGAGCCGAGTATCTCATTGCGATATCGTGCAGCAGTAAGTGTACCTTAAAAAAAATGGGACCCACCAATCTTCTTCGACATATTTCAACCCAAACACCAACTTTTTGGGGATGCAATGTTTTTTCAACAAAAAAATGAGGATTTTCAGAGAACCAACACCTCATATTCTGTGAATTAATATATCGAGAAAGATAAAACCAGGCCTCATCCGTGAAAAAAACTGTGTTAAGGATATCCTGATTGTGTAGATTATTTTGAAACCATTGACAAAATTCCACTCGTCTTAAATAATCCACTGGATAAATTTCATGAAAACATTGCAGCTTGTATGGATGACAATATAAGACTTTTTTAAGAATGAATTGGCACGTACCATAAGATAAATTTGTTTATTGGGTCACTACTGAAATGGATCTTTTTGGATTTTCATCAATAATATGCTGAAGGGCTTCAATATTATCAGCTGTACGTTTAGATGGCCGTCCACTTCCAGTTTTTCGACCGACGCTACCAGTCTCTCTGAATAACTTTACACAATTTGTCAAAACATTGTAAAAATAATTGTAGTCAAACACTAATTCAGGATGTTCTTCATCAGCCATGCATTCCGCAATTGAATACTGCCACTCGCCATTTACTTTCACACCTGTACGGAAGTAACATTCGATAATTTTTGCTTTTTGTTCTATTCTATGTAATTAAACTTCTAGTTTCAAAAATTCTTTTATTGTAAATTACTACAATATTGTTTCATCCACCTGATGAAGCCATTGTATGGCGAAACAATATTGTAGTGATTTACAATAAAAGAATTTTTGAAACTAGAAGATTAATTACTTATTTCTTAGCGTTATAATGAAGTTTCAACAAGTATCTCCTTCGTCAATTAACTATTTTGTTCTATGTTGAATACCATTTTTTAAATAAATTTAATTTTCTTAATAAGAGTTTTGAAAAATTTGACACAAACTTATAGTTTCAATGTCAAATAATAAATGTCATTATGTGGAAGTGGCTTAAGTACCAACCCAATATCACAGTCTACTCCAATTACGATTTTTTTCATGGCTCGTTATAAACGTCATGTTTTACAATATTGTCAAAATTATAGTATGATACTTGCAATATAACCAAAGAAATCATATACATAACCTATATGTCAAAATAATAATAATAATGAGTAAAGTGGCAACGTGCATTAGTTGAAAAGTATTGTTTCTTTTCTAGTTTTATATAAATATTTTCTACCCAAGAAATCTATGCGGAAATTATTAGTTTCTTATTTGAACAAATTATTTTAAATGTTATTTATAAACCCACGAGAATATGCAATCGAAAAATTTATTTAAAAAGAAAAATGTCAAGTCAGATGTCAATAATTGAATGCATAGATACTGAAATCGCTATTTAAGTCACAAGGAATGTAAGGACGTATTAACATTTGTGGTAGTCAAGTACAAGCTGAGGCACAGCCGAAGCTTGTTGCCTGCCGAGAATGTTAATAGTCGATACATTTCGTGTGACTTATTATAGTTTTCCTGCTGCCGTCGGAAATTTATCTATATTTTTTAAAAAATCTGGTTTTTGGTTAGTCGCCTCTCAGAATTAATTTTATTTTGAAACCCTTTTGTTACCTGTGTTATCACGCCATACAAATATTTGACATTATAAACAAACCGATAAGATTGTTGCAAGAAACCCTGGAAATCAATTCGAAATGGAGATTGATTAATTAAAAAGCCGCAAAAAGCATAATTTTGTATATATTTCGTAATAAAAAAAGTTGAGTTTTGATATTCCTAATTTTTACTCCAAATAAACTTATAAACCAGAATTATGAGTTGTCCATTATTATCCTAGGAGTTTTCGTTATAATATTAAGTTCCGTTGTCAAGACGAAACTACAAACTAATGTTACGACTTACATGCAATGTCGCTAGGGTTGTATCATTGATTGACATGATCAGTAGCAGGAAAAGGGTCTTTAATGTTAAAAAGTGTTTGTATTATTAAGAATAACATACAGAAATATTGTTTTTTCAATATATCTGGGCTAAGAAAATTGGAAATGTATGAACGAGGTATAATTTAGATTTCTACTTAATTTATATTTTGTTATATTTTAAATATGTTGTAATATATTTGGAAAAGGATGTAAAAGTTATGTTGGTAACTCTTTGAAAAAGAATTAATAAAACCTTTTGAGAGTTGTCAATATATGCTATTAAATTAAAAATGATACATAAAAAAAGTTTATGTAGTCTACATTTAATATTATATTGTTTCTTAAGAAAATAATGGTATAGTAATTCGTAATTGTAAATAATACAATCCAAATCCATAGGTGCCTCTATTAGATGAAGATCATATTTAACAAACACATGAGGATTTTCTGATAACTACGTTTGATAATTTTTCAAGTTAGTGCACCCCAACAAGACAAAGAAACTTAATTCAAATAAAAAGTTGCCTCGAGATATTTATCATGTAATGTTTTGTTGAACCAGTGACAGTAATTTCTTCGCTGCTTCGTATTATGTGCATGCAAATCATGATTTTTAAGACAGTATTAATATTACCATATTAAACTACTACAAAATGTTATAAATATGTCAAAATAAGATAGTCACCTGGTTATTAATGTTTAGTGAAATTTTAGAGAAGTAAACTTGCCTGTTTCAACCAAGTAAAACCTCGAAAATATAACTTGTATTATTTGCAATATGTTATTTTTAATGTGAATGGAGTATATATAACAAAAATAAATAAAAACTAATCGGTTTCTGATTCTAATTCAGAACTCGAGTCATTTACATTAATTACACAGGCCTGCATTTTTCAACTCTTTGAATGTTGATTTAAAAATTTTAAGTGTTTTCTAGTAATTTGGTAGCGCTGATTTCAAATCTGCTCTTATTTTTTTTGTATCACGTAAGGTTATTTTTCAAACCAGTAAAATCAAAAAATATAGAAAAAACACGATTTATTTCATTTATAAGCTAGTTTTATATTATATTTAAAAAAATACAAAAATATACACATAGAAACTATTAGAAATAGTTATTTATTCTTTATGCTTCTTAAAAAAACGTTTTCGTTTTTCAGAAAAGCTTCGTTTGGTTGCTTTTCTGTCATATTCAGCTAAAGGAAGATCTGAAGGTTGTTTCTGGGGCAAGCAAATTTGTTTGTTTCAACCTAGACCCCAGTACTTCAGAAAGATCTTTTGAAAGTCCCAAATCTCTTACTAAATCATTCAGTTCGGCTTGTGAAAATAGCTGAGGTTGGTTTTGACCTGAGGTTGATGGTTCAAAATCACTATCCATCTGTACGGAGCCGAAAGTTGAAGAGGTTTCAATATCTTCTTGTAGTACTTTGGGGGGTATAGGTATAGGTACATGATCACTGTGAGGAACTGGTCTGATAACTGATTTAATATTGTTTGGGTACAAAATATATTTCAAAGCTTTTCTATTATGCCCCTTAATATCACAAAGACAAAAGTAGCAATCTTCATGATGATTTTGGGGTTCTCTCCAAACCATCGGTATTCCAAAAGGCAGACTTTTTCTGTTCCCTTTGGTCCAATGTCTTAAACCTTCTTCACATACCTTACAAACAACGTGCGGTGCCCAATCTTTATCTTGATCTCCTAATTTTATTTTGAATTAAGCATAATATGCATTTTTCAAAATTCACCAATTGGTCTCTTAAACTTTTTCAAGACGAAATATCCACAAATATAACAGAAATCATCTGGTATGTTTTTGCAACACAGGCTAGACATATTTTTAAGCAATGTTTATTTATTAAATACCACGCACAACACTAGAGACAAATTAATTTTACTTGTTTACTGATCGACACTCAGAGCTATAATGAAGTAAATGACATTAAAATATACATTTTGTTTGGAGTGATAAACTTGAAATCCTTCTTCGCAGTACTAATAAAGTGAAAGCATAATAAATAGGATTTAGCAGGTAAAAATTCCCGGAAAGCTTGTCCAAAATTAATACATGTAATAAAAGATTTACATCAGGTAATGAGAGCTTATTTAACAAATTTCTTTAAAACCACAACAGAAAATAATTTTTGGGTTAATACCTAGAATTTGAAGTAGTACATTCATTTTAAAATGTATTAAAACGCCTATTATAAGATCTTTTTTTATATTTTTTTCTTTTTCTTTTGTGCAAAAAAAAATCTGTGGGTGGTAGAGACCAACTGTATTTTAATTAGTTATTGTTATATAAAAACTGAGCTTAACAAACAAAAATCACGTCATCACAAATTTTATGCAGGCCTGTGTTATTATTCGAATAATCTCTACCCCATCATGAAATTGCTCTCGCTCATGCATTTTTTTAATTAAATTTTCTGTATGCCTAACACAATTATCCCAAGTAATTTCGTCACATTGTTGCAAAGCTTTATTCCATATTTCTTTAACTCTTTTATCTGAATAACCATTTCTCCCAATATTTGAATTATAATATTTTTTTTTACTTTAGCCCAAATCATTTCAATTGCGTTGAAGTCACAATTGTACCCCTACAATTGCCCCCCGGCAGCCTTAAAACTTCATATCCACTTTCTCTTATTATTTCATCAATAATAAATATCTTATCTTCTTTACGACATTTTACTAATCGTATTAATTCATTCTTAGTCATTGCGGAAAAATTTCTGCTTTTTTCGAGGAGATATTTGTTTATTTTTAATAGCACTATGATAAGGAGCATTGTCCATTTTTATAAGTGATGGTACCTCAAAATTTTAGATAAGCTGATCATTTACCCATTGCTTTAACGTGTCACCATTCATTGTTTTTGATGGCAAATTCAGACTAGCTCTCTTAATGAAGCCATTTGAAAATATCCAAGTTTCATCGAGGAACATGACATGACGTAAAGTTGAATTTAAGTTATTCATATTATTTATCCTGTTTAAGTGTGCTTTGTCGACCTGGTGGTTTCTTCTTGATTGCTCCGATGATACCAGTTGCAACACGAAGTCTAAAGTTTTTCAATGTTAAATTATCAGATGTAGACAACTATCAAATCGGAAACTGTGGCTTATAAGTGAATAAAATAAAATTAAAAACCCTTACCACAATAGAATTTAATGATTCTAAATACGTATTTCTACAACCACGTTGTCATCTTCAGTAGAAAAAACAGTGTAACACTTGAACGCACAAAAACACTCACAGAAGGATTGTTCTGAACGTCTTCTAGTTTAACACTAAAATATTCAATCTTAAATGCTACAAAAATTACCTACATTTTGGTAAACCCCACCTATTCATGCAAGAGCATTAACCCATTATTTGTAAATTCTATAGAAAACCGTTTAGAAATATTATAAAAGCCGTAATTTAACATACATTAAGAATCCAATTATGAAACTAATCCTTAAATTATGTTGAAATTTAAATTTGGAAATTAATGTTGAGTCAGAATGTTTAATGGCAAATATTGTAATGAAACGAATTTAAAAATAAATTCCATGAATTCGAATATTTTTTAATGGTTTTCCTATTTTTCTTGCTTTAATAACATCTAACTGTCAATTAACTCAAATAAAGAAGAACCTGGTATAGGACCCAAATCTGCGGCAATTACGTTATTCCAATTTTTAAAGATAAAAATGCTCTCAAAACTATCTAATTCGCGGGGGCGTGTGACGTTTTTTATTAATCTCAGACAGTCAGATGTTACGTTGTGATCTGATTCAAGAATATGTCGGGCAACACTTGATTTTTCCGGTCTATTGAATCTAATATGCAAAACATGTTCTTTATAACGAGTTAGAATCAAACGTTTTGTTTGGCCGACATATTTTTTATCACAATCCTTACAATTTCTTTCATAGATTTCAGATTTGTTGTTTACCTCAACTTTGTCTTTCGCGTTGCCTAAGAGAGATTTTAGGGAGTTATTCGACCGAAATTCTACTTGAACATTATACTGTTTAAAGGTTTTACTTAAATTTTGTCGTAGTTTCGTGAAACGGTAAACTAATAAATTTTTTGCTCGAATCAATTTGAGGTAGCAAACATGTGGAATCCTGAATTGTTTTTCTTACTTTATGTTTTCTAACTAGCTTGTTTATTATTTCTGAATCGAAACCGTTGTAACTCGCGATTTTCTTAATTAAAGTTAATTCCTTTTCACATCTATCCTTTGTCAATGGCATGCTTAACAAACGATTGATAAGAAAATTGAAAGAGGCACTCTTGTGCTGAAAAGTATGGTTTGAATCTGCGGTTATAAATCTGTTGACGTTGGTTTCTTTTCGGTAAATATCAAACTCTAAGTTTTTGTCATTCCTAATTACTAAGGTATCTAAAAATGGCAAACCTCCGTTGTTTTCCTTTTCAACCGTGAATTTAATACTAGTAAATTTTGAATTTAATTCTGTTACAAAATAATCTAAGTCGCACTATTGGTATCAAAAATTGCAAACACATCGTCTGACCTGACCCATATGTTTGGAAAATATTTGGCTGACTTTTGAAACTCAATCTCAAAGTGACTCATAAATAAATTCGCGATAAATGGAGATAAGCAATTACCCATGGCTGTACCCTGTTGCTGTTCAAAGAACTTGCCTTCGAATTGGAAGCTATTTTGGGCCATACAAAGGCTTGTTAACTGCAAATATTCATTTATTTTTTCCTTTTCAACGTGATTGCTATGAAGTAATTCAGACAAATATTTTAACGTTTCTGGGATAGGTACTGAAGGAAACAAGGACGTTACATCGAATGAAACCAAAGTGTCACCATCTTCCAGTCGACAATCTTTAACTTTCTGAATAAATTCTAAAGAATTATTGACCGATAAACTAACTGGTTTTTCTGGTAATTTTCTGAATTCATTCACTAACCATTTTGAAATCAAATAAGTCGGTGAGTCAATACCAGCAACAATAGGTCTCATCGACTTACCTGGTTTGTGGATTTTAGGTAAGCAATATAACCTAGGCACTAACGGATTTGCACATTGTAATTTATAAAGGTTGGAATTAGTTATTAAGTTTGGACAATTTTTTTTTAACGCGGCTTTAGTTTTACTTATCATTTTGGGTAATGGGTTCTTATTCAGTTCTACATAAGGCCCTTCAGAAATTAAATTATTAACTCTATCAGAATAATCGATTTTGTCCAAAATGACTAACTTATTCCCTTTATCTGCTTTTAAATATAAACAATCTTTCAGTCTGAGAGTTTTAATAGTGTTCCAGTCTTTCTTACTTGAAAATTGTTTGAGGTGCTGTAAAGATTCCTGGATCTGTTACTTGCCTGTCTCTCTGACATAGGATTTTGATGTATATTCAAAATTCCTAATAGAGGTCTCGATGCTTGCAACAATCTCCTCTGTATGCATCTTTTTGCTTGTCAAACAATATTTTAACCCTTTGTTCAATAAATCTAACTCGTCGCGACTAAAAATCTCAGACGATTCACTGACAACTTATATCTCTTTCATAGGAGGGCTTGTTATCTTTTGTACGCGGACAAAGTTTCATATATTTATTATTTAATTTAGCAATCTTATTCTCATACTTTTGATTAGTTACTCTAACAACCTTCCTGTAAAAATTACACCAGTCTTCATAATCAAAATTATTTAAATTTTTCGTCAAACTTAAATGTAAATTATACAATTGTAATTCTAATTTACTCCTATTACTATACTGATATTGAATTTCTGAATCCAACCATTTCATTTTCGCACATGAAATGACTTTTTCGCTATTTCTACAATTTGATGTTAACTTTACATTCATAAATTTGGGAAAAACATTGTTGATTTTACACCGTCTCAGAAAATTAATATCAACATTGATTAACTTTAGTTTAGTATGTAAACTATGAAATCTATTTAACTCCTTTGGCCGGGTAGCCATATTAACTAACAAATCGGAGACTGTGGCTTATAAGTGAATAAAATAAAATTTAAAAACCCTTACCACAATAAAATTTAATGATTCTAAATACGTATTTCTACAACCACGTTGTCATCTTCAGTAGAAAAAACAGTGTAACACTTGAACGCACAAAAACACTCACAGAAGGATTGTTCTGAACGTCTTCTAGTTTAACACAATGCTCCTGCATGAATAGGTGGGGTTTACCAAAATGTAGGTAATTTTTGTAGCATTTAAGATTGAAGATTTTAGTGTTAAACTAGAAGACGTTCAGAACAATCCTTCTGTGAGTGTTTTTGTGCGTTCAAGTGTTACACTGTTTTTTCTACTGAAGATGACAACGTGGTTGTAGAAATACGTATTTAGAATCATTAAATTCTATTGTGGTAAGGGTTTTTTTATTTTATTTTATTCAGATGTAGACATTTTATACAAAATATAAGCATTGATAACCGAAACATCTACAAAATGCCAGAACAAACGATGCCACTATTTTTTTTCAATTCGGTCGATACTATACAGAGCTTTATACAAATCAGCACGATCAACACAACCCATGCATCGTCTGTATTCTTTCACGGCCAAGAAAGGAACCAAAAAGATTTCCAAAAAGAGTTAAAGTTTGTTAAACAAATAGCAATTAACAATTGATATAAAAGCAACATAATAGATAACATTTTAACTAAAAAACTCTTTACAAAAGCCATATCACAAATATACCCAATATTAAATAATAATAGCATCCAAAAATTTAAAATGATTACTTTTATAGGCTCTTCAAGCATAAAAATTAGTAAATATTTAAGACAATTAGTCATTAATACAGCGTATAGAATAACAACAATTTATCAAAATTTATTAAAAAAACAAGGATTTAACAAATAACAAAAAGTCAGGAGTCTATCAGTTAACTTGCAGTAGTTGGCCCATAACGTATATCGGACAGACAAACAGATGGTTTGAAATACGCATCAAAGAACATTTTTCCTCCTTTAGAAATAATAAAAGTGACTCTTCATATACGTCTCATACTAATTTAGCAAACCACAACTTTAACAAAGAATTTGAAATAGAAAATAAGAGAGAAAGCTTAATTTATTGGAGTCACTTGAAATTAATAAATTAAAGAAAGCTGATAATATCCTCAACGACCAATTAGAAATTAATAATTCGCCGTTACTTAATTTTATTTATCTGATTATTCAGACACATATATTATATTTTTCCAAAGTACTGCTCTAGCTCTCTTTAACATACGAGGGCGTATTTTTACGTTATCTACCTAGCCATGAAACAAAAGAGTGACGATGTCAAACAAATTATTGAAAAATTGCTGTCACTGTTAGAAGTACATGTGCTAAGTTGTGTTTAGTTTGTGCTGTTTATAGAGATTTGAGACGGTTTATTTCTCGATAAAATGAGTGAAACTAAGGTTGAACATCGCAGCGTAATAAAGTTCTTGACAAAAGAAGGCAATGGTCCAAAAGCAATTCATGAAAGAATGGTTGCTGTGTATGGGGAAGATCCACCATCTTATTTCCAAGTAAAATATTGGTCTAAACTCTTTCGATGGGGCCGAGAGTCAAACAATTATGACCCAAAGTCAGGACGACCCGTTGAAGCTCGAACTGAAGAGATTGTACGAAAAGTCGAAAATTTGGTACTGAAAGATCAGCGTGTAAAGATCTCTGTCATTGCCAATGAAGTCTGTATATCCGAAACAAGTGTCCTCAAAATTTTGCATGACGATTTGGGTATGAAGAAGGTGTCTGCACGGTGGATACCCAGATTGCTTACACCTGAACAAAAACTGTACAGAAAAAAAGTTTCTCAAGAAAATTTGGTCAAGTTGGAGAGGGACAAAACATTTTTATCTCGAATTATCACCGGGGATGAGACTTGGGTATATTACTGGGACCCTCCTACTAAACAAGAATCCATGCAGTGGGTTCATATGGGCTCTCCACCACCAAAAAAGGCCAAGACACAATTTTCTGGAAAGAACTAATGGCAACTGTTTTCTGGGATGCTAAAGGAGTCTTGCTTATTGAATATATGCCGAGAGGGTCTACCATAAATGGAGAGGCCTACGTAAACATAATTAAAAATTTAAAAACTGCTCTGGAGGAAAGACGCCCGCATTCTTATCCACAAAAAAACTAGTTGCTGCACGACAATTGTCGGGTTCATAAGGCAAACAAAGTTCAGCAGATAATCAGTGACTGTGGGTTTATAGTGTTAAGGCATCCACCTTATAGCCCCGACCTAGCTCCGTCAGACTTCTTCTTATTCAAAAATTTAAAAAAGCATCTCAGAGGAAAGCGTTTTGCTTCTGATGAAGAACTCAAAGAAGCTGTTGAAGAATATATTGCGGGGTTACCGAAGAATTTTTTTTCTGAGAGTATGGGGCTACTGGAAAAAAAATGGAATAAGTGTATTAGTGTTGAAGAGAGTTATGTAGAAAAATAATTTTTTTTTGTTCTTATGTGCGTCTTTTCATGGCTAGGTAGATAACATAAAAATACGCCCGCGTAGTATAGACCCTTGTATTGTATTGTATAAACCATAGCTCAATATTTTTGTAAAGTTTCTGTTCATAGACATTTAAATAATAAATACTACCAATCCGGTCAACTATCCAAAACATGTGTTTGTTATGGTATATTTATGTAAAGAAATGTTAGGTTCATAAGCTAGTTATATGGCTGACGAAGCTTCTGTGTGAGTGAAACGTTCGCAACTTTGTAAAGTAAAAAGTAGTGAAATTCATTAAAATTTATTTTATTTTATCCCGATAATGATTAAATTTAAGGATATTGAGGTATTGGTTTCGTGCCTGAATGCTATATTTTTGAAATCGTAAAAAAATAGATAATTAGAAAATATTTTTTTTTGTATCCAATTACATCTGCACGCCACTGTTTTTTGATGGCATGTAAAAAAATACAGTCGAAACCAAACAACTTTTATTTGAATTTTTTTTTTGTAAATATGCAATGATAACCATTATAAATGCTTTGTAATTTATAATAAATAACCTGTACATTGCTGGTACAATAAATTTACTTCATTGTCGGATTTCATTTCTTATTCTTATTTTATAGAGTTAAATACCTTATATAGGCTGATTCATTTTCGGCCCTCACCATGGGGATCTCGCTTATTATTGGAGATAGAGTATAGGTTTAAATTTGGCAAAGTTGTTAAATTTTGTGTTTGTTGTAAATCCGTAAAGAAAATAGACCTGTGACAAATGACCTTCGTTATTTAAAAAAAAAACGCGAAAACCCCATTTTCTTCTTTTACCTGTAGCACCGACATTTGGTCTTGTAGGGAAAAAATAAAAACACATCCTTGTGGCCATTTCTAAAGCTCTATCCAGTGGTGTACTCTAAATTTTTATACGACGTTTCGTTTCTTTCTGGCCATCATCAACTATCTAATTTCTTATAGGCGCCATATTGGATTTAGACATCTTCAGAAAGTGATTTTTTTCTGATTTCAACCATGTACCACATGCTGACTAAAGTTTTTGACATTAGGTTTTATTTGAAAGAATAAATTATAAGATTAAATAAGGTAGCCATGGAATTTCAATCTGTCAAACAGTTCATTTATTGTTCATTAATAATACAAAAATGTCATACACTAACGAAGAGAAACGAGATATGATAACTATTTTTTCTTCGAACCGAAATTCAACAGTAGCGAGTACAAAATATCTACAATTATATCCAGAACGACAACAGCCTCATCGTACCATTTTTCTAGATCTCGACAGAAATTTGGTCGAGAATGGATCGTTTACTAAGCCGCGTAATGGTCAAGACAACAGGAATTTAAATGAAAATCGACAAGATATTTTACAAATGGTAAATTAAAAGCGTGTTTTCAAATTTCATGTTAATCTTGTATTTTTATAGATGAATAATAATCCATCAATTTCTACACGCGAAGTAGCGTCAGAATTAAATTTGTGCCAGTCCAGAGTTTGGAGAACTTTACATAAAAGTAGGTTTAAACCATACAGAATCCATGTTAGTCACTCTTTACTGCCTGGAGATAATTTGAGAAGGCTAGAATATTGTAATTGGTTAATGGGAAGGATAGAAAATGGCGAAAATTTTTTAAGCAAAATCATCTGGTCAGATGAAACAAAATTTACAAATTCTGGAATGTTCAACAGAAATACGGAGCACTATTGGGCAGTACAAAATCCCCGACAAAACAGGGCTAGAAGACCACTACATCGTTTTGGAATAAACATTTGGATGGGTATTTTGGCAAATCATCTCTTAGGACCAGTTATGTATGAAGAACATTTAAATGGGGAAAGATATTTAAACATTTTACGTACATACGTATCTGACTATCTTGACGACAATATCCCATTAAATCAATTACAATATTTATGGTGGCAACAAGATGGCGCACCAGCACACAATGCAGCTGTTGTTAGAAATTTCTTAAATCAAGAATTTGCAAACCGTTGGATTGGAAATAGGGGAGTTGTTGAATGGCCTGCGAGATCACCTGATTTAAGTCCGGTAGATTTTTTTTTATGGGGATATGTTAAAAATAATATTTATAAAGTAGATGCGCCACAAAAACATTGAAGAATTACGAGACAGACTTCAGAATGCCTTCGATGCAGTTCCTAGAAGAACTATACAAAGGGCAGTACAAAATGCCAGAAGGCGTGCCCAATTGTGCATTACCGAAGATGGCCAGATAATTGAACATTTACTGTAATTGTTTATTGTTTACTTTTCTATGTATTTTTATTAATGTTTTTGTTATATTGTACTCGCTACTGGTGAATTTCGGTTCGAAGAATAAAAAATACTTATCATATCTCGTTTCTCTTCGTTAGTGTATGACATTTTTGTATTATTAATGAACAATAAATGAAATGTTTGACAGATTGAAATTCCATGGCTACCTTATTTAATCTTATAATTTATTCTTTCAAATAAAACCTAATGTCAAAAACTTTAGTCAGCATGTGGTACATGGTTGAAATCAGAAAAAAAACTCTTTCTGAAGATGTCTAAATCCAATATGGCGCCTATAAGAAATTAGATAGTTGATGATGGCCAGAAAGAAACGAAACGTAGTATAAAAATTTAGAGTACACCACTGGATCGAGGTTTAGAAATGGCCACAAGGATGTGTTTTTATTTTTTCTCTACAAGGCCAAATGTCGATGCTACAGGTAAAAGAAGAAAATGGGGTTTTCGCGTTTTTTTTTTAATAACGAAGGTCATTTGCCACAGGTCTATTTTCTTTACGGATTTATAACAAACACAAAATTTAACAACTTTGCCAAATTTAAACCTATACTCTATCTCCAATAATAAGAGAGATCCCCATGGTGAGGGCCGAAAATGAATCAGCCTGTATATGCAATGATAACCATGATAAATGCTTTGTAATTTATAATAAATAACCTGTACATTCCTGGTACAATAAATTTACTTCATTGTAGGATTTCATTTCTTATTCTTATTTTCTAGAGTTAAATACCTTATATATCAATTCGCTCTCGTATATGATGTACATATATCGTAATTAAGTTGTAAATTTTATCTGGTTTGTTCTAATGGAAATATTTCAATTACCAGAGAAACTTATGTATAATAATTCTTAAAGAAATCACTCATTAGCACACTATGCGTGAATCATTTATGGATTAATTCTCATTAGAAACGTAAGTAAGTTCATAATTTAATTTGCAGTAGATTACTGCTGCAGCAGTGATGATTCACGGGAAAATCGTTAGTATAATTAGGTAAAGGTTTTGGTTTGTTCAATTCCCTTTCTTTTTCACAATCAACACGCAAGTTACGCACTAATAAATAGATTTAAAGAAAAAAATAAATCAGAAATTTCTTATTGAAAATAGTATCATTAAAAAGATTTATTTTACCTTTGCTTGACTAAATAATATACTGATAGTAATTGCCTAATTAAAACGCTGATAAATTCTTACTAATCCATTCAATTTACTAATTATACAAGCATATAGCTTCGTGTAGTCTTATTATACAACTAATTACGCACCTATTTTTTCTTAATCAAGATTAATTGCTCAAGCATTCCAGATTAATCTTTAAAATGAATATTGATGATTAGAAGGTGATGACGTCGATTATTCGAATCAATTCATTACATGCTTCAATTAGAAATTCGAAAAGGTAAATCACAAATGATTGATGTCTGCGACTTTATTGCCTAAACAAGAAATTACCATTGTTTTCAACACATTCTCAAAATTACTCCTAAATTAGTAGCCTAAATTAAGTATGTTTTAAGTCAAATAACTATCAGTGTATTATACTTATTTTACATAAAATTTTCAGTTTAAGAGTTTAAAATTATTTTTAAACAATTTATTGATTGCTTTTGTACGAGAGCGATTCGACGGAAGACTGACTTTTCAAAAGTTGGCAACACTTTCGCTACCGTGATTATGTTACCAATTTCCGCCATGTTTCTTATGTTTACTGTCAAAATTTCAAACAAATCTTGGTAAATCATTCTAAAATATATTATATATTTCAAATTTGCAATATAATCTTTAGATTACAGTAACTAATAATGAAAATTATAAACAATAATATAGTTTAATAACTAAAATATATTAAAATTTGTTCGCATTTCTTATTTTAAAATTTTTAAGTAATTATTAGAGAGCGGACATGCTCACCACATGACGCAAAGCCCAGTGCAGTACTGGCGAAAAGCTGTATTTCTAAAATATTTAATTTTATTTATATAATTGGAAAACGAACGGGTGGTGATTTATACAATTACGAAATACATATTTATTTGTTAAAATGTTGTATTTATCAAGTTTTTAATTTTATTTATATAATTGGAAAACATACGGGTGGTGATCTATCTATCTAAAATTACGAAATACATATTTATTAATTAATTTTATTTATATAATTGGAAAACAAACGGGTGGTGATCTATAAAATTACGAAATACATATGTATTTGTTGAAAAGTTGTATTTTTAAAGTTTTTAATTTTATTTCTATAATTAGAACATTTTTATTTGATTAATTAATCCAAGACTGAATCACCTAAATGTATAATTAATTCAGCAGTATCGTCTTTGTCAAATCCCACTTCTCTCTCACTTGTATTTCTTTTTCGGTATGATGAATAGTATTTTCCCATACTTCTGGAGTAATTGTACTTAATGCTTCCTTCCACAATGAAATGCATTTGTCTTTTCCATATCCATCTCTTCCAATTTGACGATTCTAATAACCAGAGAGCGGACTCGAGCGATCGATGATTCATAGCTCATAGTCGTCTGCCTTGTATTCGCAATAGGTTTATTTCTGTAAGCGATCCGTGAGTTTCGAACAATTTGATACGTGTGGCTAGCTGCATAAGTGGCACATACATACATATGCAGTTAATATGTATCTGCCAATGCACAACAGAGGGAATGTAATAAACGGTTTGGCAAACCGGCAGCAACTACTGCTGAAACAAAAGTAATTCTGACAAGCGAATTGCATATCGAATTTTGAATAAAAATCATTTACAATGAACAAAACTCAAAACTATGTATTTTCTGTGAAGCATTGAAAGTGAAAAACATTACTATGAACAACTAAAATTTGTTCAAGGTGTACCTGTGTTCAAATAGTTCTTTTAAGGTGTTAAATCGTCTTTAAAAATAGAAAATGTCCGTTCCACATTACAACTGGTGATGGGTGAGTGATTAAAATGTTTCAAAAGTGCATCATACTGCGAATGTAAAGATTTTTCAATCGGCTCTGATAATATATTCAAATTTGGATTTCTGCTAAATATAGCATCAACTTTTTTTCTCAGCTTTGAGAAATATCTTTTTAAATGATGAAACTAACTTATCAATAGAGCAGACCAATTTCCGTGCGCGCCATGTGCGCCGATGTGAGGATGATTGTATTGCATCAGAACTAATAAAAAGCATTCAGTATGTGTTTGGAACTTGCTTAGACTGCATGTAAGTGTAAGCATACGTAATAAAATGTCGTCGACACATAAATCGAGAAAACGACCGTTGTCAGACAAAGTGAATAAGTTTATTATGGATTTCCCGAACTTAATATACGATGGCTCAAAAATTAAATGTTTAATGTGCAATACATATCTAATTTGTTGGTTAAAAACACATTGTAAAGAACACGTAAGCAATTCGAAGCACAATAATAACAAAATTAATCGACAACAGTTTATATATTAACTATGTGTAACTATGATTGTGTGTACACTGCCGTTTACCTTGTTAAGTAATGATTCATTTATTTCATTTTGGAATAAATACGCGAATCAAACATTACCGAGCACGACAACGTTACGAAGGAATTTACCATCGGTGCGTAAACAGGTTGAAAATAAAATCAAAGCCGAACTGACAAATAAGAAACTGTGGTTATGTGTGGACGAAACAACTGACAGCAAAAAAGAATCTGTAGTTAATGTGATGGCGCGTAATATGGAACCACATCAACTAACGTCTTCAATTTTATTAGCATCCAGACGACTAGAACAATGTAATGCCGAAAAAATTTCAGAGGTGCTATTAGATACTTTGGAAAAATTTAAACTTTCGGAAGACCAAGTATTAATGTTTATGACCGATGGTGCCGCAACCATGTGTTCTGTAGGCCGGTCTCTTAGAAAATATTGTCCTAACTTGTTACATATTACTTGTAAACTCCATGCTCTACACCTTGTGTCAGAACAGGTTTGTAGATGTTATCCAGAGGTAGATGCTTTAATATCGAGTACAAAGGCAGTATTCCTGAAAGCTCCAAAACGTATTCGGAAATTTCACGAATTGTGTCCCCATACGCCTGAGCTACCACAGCCGATTCTGACACGTTGGCGTACATGGTTACGGGCGGGGTTTTACTATCATGAACATTTTGAAAAAATTAAGGACGTGGTTTTATCATTCGATCCGAAAGAAAGTGCAGCTATCAATACAAGTCAGAAAAAATTTTAAGATGCCCAGATTAAAATGGATTTACAAAGTATTCGTGAGAATTACTTGGGACTAGAAGAAGTTTAACTAAATTAGAAAATTCGTCGCTGTCGTTAGAGGAATCACTGCAAATTGTTAAAGATGTTCACGCACAACTGCGTGCTGTAGAAGACGCAAAAAGTGAGAGTATTCTAATTAAATTTGAAAGTGTTTTAGACAGAAATGCAGATTTTAACACCTTAACACGTATTTGTGAGGACACGTCAACAGATGCGTTAAGTTGCTTAAAAAAGTATTTTGATTATGCGAATATAACATCACTAGATGTAGAACGCTCGTTTTCCGAATATAAACATATTTTCTCCTCACGGCGGACATGTTTTTCAGAAATAACCTTAGATACGCACCTGATGTTGAAAATATACAATCGAGTTTCTCCAGTTTGTCAATCCTTGGAAGACGCTTAACCCTTTCGCGCCGATGACCGTATTTTCCCGAGCGAAAAAATTGTGACCAACAGTCGAAGACCGTATTTACCCAATTCATTGTATTTAGGCGACGATTGCCGTACGAAGCCGTCCGCTGCTGTTTTATGTATTACATGTGTTTATTTGAAGTTATAGACAAGTTTAAACTTGCAGGTTATTCTATTTTTCATGTGTGCATTCGGCAGTAGCAGTTCTTATTTCATACTGTGTACAGGTTTTCTTTTTAAGTTGTTTACTTTATAAGAATCGGTGTTTATAGATTTACTAATATTTGTAGTTTCAACAAAACATAAAAGTAAGTAAAATACCTATATAACGTGTATAATATATATGATAATATTATATTTTTGCAGAAAATGTCTCAAAATCGAACGAAATATTTAACGGAAAAAGAACTTGAACGTATTGCCCTTGATATGATGGAAGATGACACATTAGAAGACGACAATGCGGGAATTAGTAGTGGCGAAAGTGATTCCGATAAGGATATTGAAGGAGATAGTGAAGAAGAAATTATCGATGGAGTAGACGAAGAAATAAATGGAGATGATACAAATTCGACAGACGACTTCACATGGAGGTACACACCAACCTGGACTCCTCATGAATATGATTTTGATGAAAGTAATAGTGGTATTCAAAACAAAAATATTACTAACGAATCAACAGCTCTAACAATTTTTCAAGAATTTCTGAGTGAAGAATTAATTAACAAAATATTATTGGAATCTAATTATTATTATAAACAAATAATTGAGAAAGATATTAATATGAAAAAGAATATGAGAAGTTTAGAGGCTGATGAGTTCATGTGTTTCCTAGGACTAACATTACTTATGAGTAGAGTAAAAAAATTGGAAGTTCATGAATACTGGTCAACAAATACCCTAATAGAAACCCCTATGTTTACTAAAGTAATGAAAAGGGACAGGTTTAAATTCATAATGAAGATTCTACACTTTTGTAATAACGATGAACAAACTAATGATAGACTGTGTAAAATTAGTTCCATAACAACAGGAGTAAAAGAAATTTGTCAAACAAATTTTAAGCCGTACCAAAATCTCTGCATCGATGAAAGTTTACTACTATACAAAGGTAGATTGCTTTTCAAGCAATACATCCCATCGAAACGCAGTAGATTTGGAATAAAAATGTTCATAATAAGTGATTGTAAAACTGCATATGTATTAGATTTCATTATCTACAGTGGTTCAACCACTGAAATTACAAATCAGAATCCTGAATTAGGAAAGTCAGGACAAATAGTTTTAACTCTTATGAAAAATTACCTCCATAAGGGACATTCTTTATATGTGGACAATTGGTATACTAGTCCATTATTATTTAAATATTTGCATCAACAAGAAGTAAATGCTTGTGGTACTGTTAAAGAAAATAGGAAATACATGCCAGATTTTTCACAAAAATTGCGAAAAGGAGAAGTAATTTTTAATTCGTCTGGACCAATCCTTGCAATAAAATTGTGCGATAAGAGAGAAGTTCATATGTTAACAACCATGCATGAAATATCAATGACTGTTACGGCAAAAGTTGATAAAGCAACAAAAGAAAATGTTCAGAAACCTACTGCAGTGCTCGAATATAATAAAAATATGGGTGCCGTGGATAAATTGGATATGATGCTAAGTGCTATAAAAAGTACCAGGAAAACCATCAAGTGGTATAAAAAAGTCTTTTTCCATCTTGTAGATATTTGCATCTACAATTCTCACATTATATATAATATTCAAAAAAAGATGCAGACTCCGTTAGCAGATTTTCAACTGGAATTAATTGAGCAAATATTTGAAAAATACAACAACCTTAATAAATCTATAACAATAGGTCGAGCTCATGTTAACAATCCATTAAGATTAACAGGACGGCATTTTGCTAATAAAATTCCTACAGAAGAAGGAAGTAAGCAGAAAGTAAGAAGATGCGTTGTCTGTAGCAAGTATAAACTGAGAAAAGAAACCTCATATTATTGCAAGGATTGCAATGCACCTCTTTGTGCAATCCCTTGCTTTGAAATTTATCATTGTAAGCGTACTTACTAAAAAAAATGTTAATTTTAATTAGGTACTCTTATTATATTGAAATAAAGTATAAAATTTATAAGCTATATTGTTCTTATTTTTACTTTTCTATTAATTATGAAATTTAAACATACGTTTCTAGTTAAATACAATATTCAAGTAAAGACGCCGGTGAACGTACTTTTCCGATACATGTATGCTATAACGACGAAGACCGTACGATTCCGAAACCTCATAAATAGCCCGTCTTATGGGCATTGCTAATGGAAAAATAGCCCGTCGCGAAAGGGTTAAAACGGTAAGTGTTTTTTTAAATGCTCTGTCGTGCACACAATCACTGATTTCATACATTTTCCATTTTATTTATAGGTACATACAACTCTGCTATAATATGTACTATTCTTATTTTTCGTGTGTTTATGCATATTACTTTAATAGCAGAAAACCAAATGTATATTTAATTATTTCTGATAGAATAAATGTCTCTACTTCTATACTTATATCGGTAACAAGCTCGTGTTGCGTCCCTATTCTATCGCATTTTCTAATATATTACGAATTACACTCCCATACAGGCGCTCATGGCGCGCACGGAAATTGGTCTGCTCTAATTATGAGGGTTAATTCAACTTCTAAACAGACGGTTGTACCACATACATATTTAAATTCGTTAGTTGTATTGCATTAAAATATTATTTGCTTATCTAATTATAAATCATCAAGTATTGATTATGCTAATAAAAAAACGCAATTTTGAATCGCAATATATCATAAATATTTCCACGAATGTACATACTTTAAGGAACATAAATAAGTCACAAATTGCCTGTAATTAGCAAGTAATAAATACCGCATTCGATTATTTAAGTTTATGTAATTCTGAGCTTTTGTTACCCCGTTATATGTGTACATAATTATAAAATAATGGTATGCTTGAGAGAACAAAACAAGTAATTCTTAGACATTTCTTACAAACGATTTATTTAATATAATCGTATCCAAGAATCTATTTCTTCTATATTTCCTACTGTATATTTCCAATAGGAAATCGCATAGATTTCATTTATCAAGAATCCATCCTCGTTAACAAGGATATATTAAAACCGTTGGGAATATAAATTGCGAGCGTGACAGGATTTAAACATTGATCAGTCACGCAACGGCTTCCGATTTGAATAAGAACATCTTTTCATATTAGTGAGGAACGGTGAATATATGCGCCGTATATAAATCTAAAACCAGATATGAAGTACAAAATTAAAACATATAAATTCTAAGAAATTAAACTTAAAGTTATAGCGGGAGTTTTTTGAAAAGAATATTTCTCAACTCTTTTTGCGTACTTTTCTTTAGCTGTTCGGGATCAAAGTTTATCACTAGAGCAGACCAATTTCCGTGCGCGCCATGAGCGCCGGTATGGGAGTGTAATTCGTAATATATTAGAATATGCGATAGAAAAGGGACGCAACATGAGCTTGTTACCGATATAAGTATAGAAGTAGAGACATTTATTCTATCAGAAATAATTAAATATACATTTGGTTTTCTGCTATTAAAGTAATATGCATAAACACACGAAAAATAAGAATAGTACATATTATAGCAGCATTGTATGTACCTATAAATAAAATGGAAAATGTATGAAATCAGTGATTGTGTGCACGGCAGAGGATTTAAAAAAACACTTATCGTTTTAAGCGTCTTCCAAGGATTGACAAACTGGAGAAACTAGATTGTATATTTTCAACATCAGGTGCGTTTCTAAGGTTATTTCTGAAAAACATGTCCGCCGTGAGGAAAAAATATTTTTATATTCGGAAAACGAGCGTTCTACATCTAGTGATGTTATATTCGCATAATCAAAATACTTTTTTAAGCAACTTAACGCATCTGTAGACGTGCCCTCACAAATACGTGTTAAGGTGTCAAAATCTGCATTTCTGTCTAAAACACTTTCAAATTTAATTAGAACACTTTCACTTTTTGCGTCTTCTACAGCACGCAGTTGTGCGTGAACATTTTTAACGATTTGCAGTAATTCCTCTAACGACAGCGACGAATTTTCTAATTTTGTTATTGCTTCTTCTAGTCCCAAGTAATTCTCACGAATACTTTGTAAATCCATTTTAATCTGGGCATATTGACATTTTTTCTGGCTTGTATTGACAGCTGCACTTTCTTTCGGATCGAATGAACCCACGTCCTTAATTTTTTCAAAATGTTCATGATAGTAAAACCCCGCCCGTAACCATGTACCCCAACGTGTCAGAAACGGCTGTGGTGGCTCAGGGGTATGGGGACAAAATTCGTGAAATTTCCGAATACGTTTTGGAGATTTCAGGAATACTGCCTTTGTACTCGATATTAAAGCATCTACCTCTGGATAACATCTACGAACCTGTTCTGCCACAAGGTGTAGAGCATGGAGTTTACAAGTAATATGTAACAAGTTAGGACAATATTTTCTAAGAGACCGGTCTACAGAACACATGGTTGCGGCACCATCGGTCATAAACATTAATACTTGGTCTTTCGAAAGTTTAAATTTTTACAAAGTATCTAACAGCACCTCTGAAATTTTTTCGGCATTATATTGTTCTAGTCGTCTGGATGCTAATAAAATTGAAGACGTTAGTTGACGTGGTTCCATATTACGCACCATCACATTAACTACATATTGTTTTTTGCTGTTAGTTGTTTCGTCCACACATAACCACATTTTTTTTATTTTTCAGTTCGGCTTTGATTTAATTTTCAACCTGTTTACGCACCGATGGTAAATTTCGTCGTAACGTTGTCGTGCTCGGTAATGTTTGATTCGCGTATTTATTCCAAAATGAAATAAATTAATCATCACTTAACAAGGTAAACGGCAGTGTACACACAATCATAGTTACACATAGTTATACATAGTTCATGTATAAACTTTTGTCGATTAATTTTGTTATTATTGTGCTTAGAACTGCTTACGTGATCTTTACGATGTGTTTTTAACCAACACATTAGATATGTATTGCACACTAAACATTTAATTTTTGAGCCATCGTATATTAAGTCCGAGAAATCCATAATAAACTTATTCACTTCGTCTGACAAAAAAGTCCCCAAAATCCGCATGATAAAGGGATTTCCCCTTTCTGTATACATCGAGGAATGCCAAGAAAAGTTTATCAGCAGCGGGGAAATCCGGAATTTATAAGCGAACCACTATCATTGTAAAACACACTCGCTTTAATTATTCAGTGTTTTATTTGAAGACAGGTATCAGTCCCTCGTATTTTTGGGCATATTACTTGCATAAAAATAAAAAATAAAATCAATAGTATGTGAAGAGAATTAAATGATAAAATCAAGGAAATTAACTCTTGCTTTGGAGTCTGTAATATTATTCTATGCATTTTATCGCGAAACGTTACCGCCTAATGTTCTTTGATGCAATAAAGTCTGTATATTAGAGAATATTGAGAGAATATATTTGTCCACATATTCTCTCGACATTTAATACATAATTTATTAATATATAAACCGCAAAAAAACATATTTCGAATTTTTATAAAGTCCCAAATTATTCATCTCTAATCTAATCTAAATTCCCTTCTACCATATAATGGTGTCGGGACGAAACTGTATTTTTGTTCTAGGCGTCTACAAATTATTTCCATCCGTTTCTTTCTTCCGCCATTTTTTTTGCTTCTGTCCATGTTCTTTCCTTTGTCTCCAGTATTTTCGCTATTACTCCATCCCATTGCGTTTTTGGCCTACCCCTCCTGTTTTTCAGTATTTTTGCCTCCCACACTCTTTTAGCTGGTCTTGCGCCTTCCATTCTTTGCAAGTGGCCCCACCAACCCAACTGTCTCTTTTCTATGAATTTGAGTGTTGATTCTATTTCCAGGTCTTCTCGTATTTTCATGCTTCTTATTTTATCTAGTTTGGTAACTCCTCGGACTCTTCTCAGGTATTTCATCTCGACAGCCTGTAACTTGCTCTTTTGTCTCTCGCTTAAAACCCAGGATTCGCAGCCAAATGTTAGTATGGGCCTAAATATCGCTTTAAATATTTTCATTCTTGTGTCTCGCGAAATTTCTTTATTGTTTATGAATTTCTTGTTCATCATATAATAGAGCTTTAATGTTTTCTCTATTCTCTGGTTTATTTCTACTTCTTGTGTGTCCTTTTCGTCTATTGGGACTCCAAGATATTGGAAACTCTTCACTTGCTCTATTTTTACCCCATCGATTTCTATATTTATGCTTTTTGGTGCATCTCCTATCGTCATCACTTTTGTTTTTTTTTCTGTTTATTTTCATTCTGTGGTTTTCCAGCTCTGTGTTCCATATTTCTAGGTTCTGTTGTAATTCTTTTTCACTTTTAGCGATTATAACGACATCATCTGCGAAAACTCCCTCCGAGATATCTACTCTTTGTAGTAAGTGTCCAACATTGTACTTGCTAGTTTTTGTGGTACATTTCTTTATTATTTCATCCATATATGTTACGAAAAGCGTTGGGTTTAAACTGCCTCCTTGTCTCAGACCGTTTTCAGTTGTAAACGTTTCAGATTCTATATTATTATTTATGATAGTGTTAACGTTGCTCCTGTAAATTTTTCGTATCAATCTTATTATTTTAACACTTACTCCTCTTTCTTTCAAAATATTTAATACTTTTTCCCTCGGTGTTTTGTCGAACGCTTTCTCCAGGTCTATGAACCCTAGAAATACGGTTTTTTTCTCACATATGGCTTTTTGGGTTATCTGTTTCAACGTGAAAACGTGATCTTGCGCACTTCTCCCATTTCTGAATCCACTTTGCGCCTCATTTAATGTACTCTCCACTATATTTCTAATTCTTCCATCTAAAATTTTCTCGAATATCTTCATGGCTGTACTCAGTAGTGTTATGCCCCTGTAGTTGTCACAGTCTCTCCTGTCTCCTTTTTTATGTATTGGTACTATTAAGGCCCGGTGCCAGTTTTCTGGGAAGTTCCCTTCTTTCCATATTTTGTTAAGAATTTTCAAGAACAACTCCCTTCCTGTTTCTCCCATGCTTTTGATCATCTCTGTTGTTATCTTGTCATATCCTGGTGCCTTTCCGTTCTTTAATTTTCGAATTACCTCTTCTAATTCTTGCATAGTTATCTCCTCTTCTAAATTTTCTTCCACTTTTTCTTCATGTTCCCAATTCAGATCCTTCTCCGTTTGCTCAGTCAGAAGTTCTTGAAAATATTCTTTCCATCTGTTGATTATATCCTTAGGTTCTGTCAACATATTTCCGTTTTTGCTTTTGATGTACCTTGTTTCTTGTATTTTTCCGTCTCTTATCGATTTTAGTGCTCCATAAAATAGTTTTTGATTTTCCTTGCTATTTTTTTCTATTTCTTCCCCAAACTTTTTCCATGTGTCCTTCTTTGCCGTTATTACTAATTCTTTTACTTTTTTTCGTTATTTATACGTGTCGTAATTGTCTGTTGTCCTGTGTGATAGATATTTTTTCCATGCCTCCTTCTTTGTTTTTATTTGTATTCGGATATCTTTTGTCCACCATGCTGTTTGTTTTTTACTGTTGTTTTTCGTACTTACTCCACATATTTCCTTTGCTGAGGCTTTCATCGTATTTTCCAATAGGTTCCATAACTCCTCTACATTCTTATCTTCTGTGATCATTCGTGTCTGCTCTAAAGTTTCCGTTATAAATTTGCTGTACTTTGCTGCTATATCATTATTTCTTAATTTATAGACTCTTATTTTCTCAGAATACATTGCTTTTTGTTTTGGTGCAGTGTTCCTCTTTTCTTTTTCAGAATTCTTTCTAATTTTCGTTATAACTAAGTAATGGTCGCTACCAATTTCCGGTCCTCGTCTTACTCTTGTGTCTATTACTGCTCTTCTATTGTTAGTTTCTACTAGAACGTAGTCAATTATGAACTTGTATTTCTTTGTGATCAAAGAACGTATTTCTAATTATTAGATTTTGCATTACAGTGAAATCTAGCATTCTTTTTCCATTGTTATTTCGAACATATTCTCCATGTGCTCCTAGAGTTTTGTTGTATAATTCATCTCTTCTTCCTACTATGCTGTTAAAATCTCCAGCTATGTATAATTCTCCTTTTGCTTCTTCCGTTACTGTCGTTAAATCTTTCCAAAATTGTTCTTTAGCTTCGGCTTTTTCGTCTTGGTTTTGACCATATACAGCAATTATTGTTTTCATTTGTCTATCATTTCCTTTTCTTATCTCCACTTTCAGTATCCGCTCCGACCATGCTTTCCAGTTATATATTTGTGCTTCGTATTTCTTGTGTATTATACATCCCACCCCAGCAGCCGCTCTTTCGTGCTTTTCAACCCCACTGTATATTAGTATATGTCCCTTCTTCATTTTTAGCATTCCCTGTCCTTTCTTCTTTGTTTCTGTTATAGTCAACATATCTAATTTCATTTCTTCAAACTCATCTTCCAGTTCTCTCTCTTTTCCTGTTAAGCTTTTGATGTTCCATGTCCCTATTTTCCATACCCCAATACAACCCTTCTCCTCATCTTCGATTCTGTTCTCTAGTCTTCCTGGATTTTCCTTGTTATTACTTTTTTTTCCGGTTTATCATAACCTTTAACTTAGCCATGTCGTTATCTTTATTATCTAGCTCTTCCTCTTTTCGATCCTCTTCTATCCGTTTTTTGTAATTATTTTCAGTTTTCCCTCCTTGTCATCCCATTTCCATATTCCGTCCTCCATTATCAACTTCTTATAGCCGTATTTTATTTTCTTCCCTTTCTTTCGTTCTAGTTCTGCGAATTTTTTATTTCACTTTGTATTTCCATTTCTTTCTTTGTTAATTCGCTGTTTATATAAATTCTTTCTGTGTGTGTTCTTAGTTTATTTTTGTTTTTCATTATCTCTTCCTTCTTCTCCGAATTTGCTATTTCAACTTTACAGGTTTTAGGGCCTATCTTATATGCACCTATTACTTTTGCTTCTACTCCTATTTCTTCCTTTATGAAGTTTTCCATTGCTTTCCGAAGTTCTTTTGGGTTTTCTGTATCCATTGGTAATCCGATTATAATATTATTTTTAATTTTTTCTTTGTCGAGTCTTTCGATCCTCTTCCATTTTTTCCATTTTTTTCTTAATTTCTGTATTTTCTTTTTTCAAGTTTTCGTTTTCTTGTTTTATTTTTAGTAGTTTTTCTTGAAAATTGTTTTGATTTCGTTTTATCTCCTTTACTTCTGTTAGTACTATATTAACCAAATTATTCATCAAATTTTTAAAGTAGTAACATCCAAATTATCTCAACTCTTTGATCTTCCTTAATTATGCCATAAACCATGAAAATGCTCGTATAACAGGAAAAATAACGGGGCCGACTTTATAGACGGACTTTGTATATCGCCGAAGATAAAAGCATCTGCGGCCTTGGTGCATCAATAACCACTAATTACCAAGGACAGGCCAGTTTATACATATATAATTCTTGAATTTTATTGGTCATTTGGATTTCCTATCGTCAACATCTCCAAAGAGTTTTACGATTTAATAATTTATTGTTGGCGTAAAAACATATTTTTATTTTTCATTGGGCGTGGAACTTCCGTGATAATTCTCTCGATTAATATTAAACTTTAGTTTTGCATTTTAGGATTGAATAAAAAATTTATTTTTTACATTAAATTTCAAAGGCTTTCACTGCCAATGCCAGTAATAAGCGAATAACGCTCAAACCAGTTATCAATCTGGTGCCAAATATACTCTTTAAATATGTCCCCTAATTGCAGCATTGCAGGACACAGTGACGTAACTACAGATGGCCCCGGATAGGCCTAGGTCCACCCTTAGAATCAAAGTGCCCATCCAAGAATTTTCAGAAATTTATTTCTTTGTAAATATTAAATTTCTACTCCGTCACTGTACCGAACAGAAAATACTATAAAAATTTAATTGATTCGGTTTCACTTGAAGAAAGATCCATAATTTAAAACAGAAATAAAACTTTAAAAAAAGATTTTAACTTAATTTATCAAATACCTAATGATTTCCTAGAAATTTTCCATGGTTAGAATATAGTGTTCTGGCGTATGCAGCCTATTATTTCCCGTGTAGGCACTTTTCCACCAAAACCGATTGCGGAGAATCCAAATTTGTTCCAAGTGAATTTAAAAATTGGAAGCGAGCTTTAGAAAAGGATGCAGGTTTTATGAAACACGGAAAAAATGTAGGGCATAAAAATAATAAAGTTAAATGGGTAAGTTATGAAAGTTTAAGTAATAAAGAAAATTCTGAGAGTGTTGCTACAATAACGAATACGGCACATTTGAATTTAGCTTAATAATAATAAAAATAGAACGTATGTGCTACGTTCACTAGTCGTAGTTTAACAAAAGGAAAAAAAAATAATAATAGAAAACGCTCCCCGGAGCAGACCCAGTCTCGATCGACTAAAACCGCCCCTGCCCGTTCTTGCCAACGTCCAATGGCCCACCCGGCTTCTGAGGCTGCCTCAGCTCAGGGGGTGGGGAGACCCAGAAGTAAGAGAAAAAAAAACCTAAATGAGGTGGAAAAGGACGCCACCGAATTTATGCCGCTGGACGTCGCAAACCCGGAAACTTGATGAAATATATGTTATATACACAAAAAAAAAGACAAGTTGCGTGGGCAGAAGCCCGGTTTCAAGGCCGACACTCGTTCCACTCTCGAGGTTCGAGAGACGAGGGAAAAGTAAAGAGAAAAAGTCGTTTCAACTGAACAATAATTATTTATTAATCAATCCCCGTGTATAAGTTATCTCAATAACCCCTGTATATAAATTATTTAATAAACCCCTGTATATAAATTATTTAAACAAAGCTGCTACAGAAATATGCGACTGAAGGCCCGTCACAAATAAAGAAATAGATAAATCCAGAACAAAGAGATGTAATTAAAATAATTCTACTAATTAAAAATTTACAGTGCGGCTGATGGCCTAATACACCCCCCAAAAAAAAACATTACGTATTCTTTCTTTATCGTAGGTTTAAAATTGATTACAATGTTCAACAATTTTGTTGAAATTAAACGATCTTTAGCTAGAACGTTTTTTTTAAGTATAAATAAGATTCCGCAAAATATGTAATTTGCGTATAAAATAAACTATTCTAAGTAATAAGTAGTACTAAGTAATTAGCAAAAATGGTGAAAATTCAAACAATTGACGTGAAAAAAAGTATTCTAATTAATTAGCAACAATGGTGAAAATTCAAACTATTAACGTGAAAAAAGTATTCTAACTAATTAGCAACAATGTGAAAATTCAAACTATTAACGTGAAAAAAAAGTATTCTAAGTAATTAGCAACAATGTAAAATTCAAACAAGTACTGTGGAAAAAGTATTCTAAGTAATTAGCAAAAATGTGAAAATTCTCAATTAACGGGTTAATGAACGTATACTATTAATTGATAAGAATATGAAATTCCCAATTATGTGTTAAAAAAAAATTACGTTTAAAATTACAAAATTAAATTGAAACGACCGAAAAAACAAGTTCGTAAAATGAACGTATTCTAATTAATTGAAAATATGAAATTCACAATCAATTGTTAAAAATAAATTTATAAGTTCGTAAAAATTAACGTATTCTAATTAATTAATAGAAAATATGAAATTCACAATCAATTATTAAAAATAAATTTATAAGTCCGTAAAAATGAACGTAAACGTTCGAGAAAATGTTCTACAAACGAAAAAAAATCGAAGGTCAAGCAGGTTTTTCGTTAAGAGAAAACACCTGGGTTATGGAATGACGATAAATTAATTTAGAATAATGATGAGATAAATGAACGAATAATATTTTACAAAATAAAATTAAGTTAACAAGCTTAACTGTTGTTCCAACGAAAATCGGCTTTTTTCCCTCCGAAAGAAGATCGTCGCTGGCGGGAACTATCCGACGATGGTTTAAGAAGTTCTAATTGTTTTAACCCTTTTGTCGGCCTATCGGTTACACCATCTAAATAAATAAGGGAATACAACGACAATAAGAGGAAATAAAGTTACAGAAATAGCTCTATACATACCAAAGGGCGTGTGATGGCTAAGAAAATTAAATCGATAATCGTTAGCGAGTTACCAGGTTTTTTGTTTCCTCTTATCCAACACGTAAAAATCCTCCCAAGGAGATAATCGCATTAGCGAATACCTCGATCGAAACAAATCCCAGAGGGCCGTAAAATAAAATTAAAACCAATACGGCTTACTTCGATCGGTAGCTGGGTTGGATAGAAGAATGCAACTTCCTCAAAGATCGAAAACTAACAACCAAGTGTCGAGCGAATCGTCGAACTTTTCTTAACAGCGGAAAAAAAGCGAGCGCTAAAGGTCAAGAGAAAAAGAAAAAAACTCGAAAGAAATTGAATATCTTTATTTAAATTGCGAATACGATACCTATACAGGTAGATTCGTTGAAAATGAAACGAAATATATTAAAGAGATTATTAATTAAATCATGAAATGAAGCAATAAAACGTTGAGCGTTACGGACGCGTAACAGATGGTCAGAAAGAAAACGAAATCCGTAGTCGTATCACGCAGTAGTCTGGAAGCTTCTATTTATCGTGTATGCCCTTAGTCAGTGGAGACGGGTGTGGATTGACTAAAACAGATGATAGGTAGCGCCACTCCGCTTTGCTTACGGAAGCTCAGTCAGAAAACGGAGAAAAGGGACTGCGCGATCTTAGGCGCATGCGGATATAAACCACAAAAATTCAAACGCTATAACAAAGACGAAACGGCAAAATGCTGCATAGGATACCTGAAACTGGAAATATACGCTCAAACCCCAACCTGCTAAAGAGATAATAAAACAGAATAAACGAAGGTAAAGAAAAGGCTCGAAAATTAATTGTTCATAAAAATAGAACATAATAATAAAACCAAATTCTGTTCAAAATAATCGAATAAAATAAAACAGACAGCCTATCTTGTATATGGGTCACACTGTATATGCAAATAAATATGAAATTTTTAACAAGAAACAAAAATAAAAGGGTGGTTACAAATGAACTGAAATTAATCTACAATAATGAGTATCAAAAAGAAATAATAAGTTAAATTTCCAAATGAATTTGAGTATTACCCTCATAAAAAAACAAAATGACATCAATAGTGTAAATTACAGTTAAAAATTAAATAAATTAGTTTTTCCTATGGTACCAAACGAAAACTTTACAGTAGACTAATTTAACAATTATACACAAAATAAAATTGTACGTGTGTATTTCACAAATTTATAAAACAAGTAATCTAGGTATATGATATTAAGTACCAAGGCCACATGCAGACAGTTTTTTGTTTATACTAAGCGATGGCTAAGTAGTTAGAAATGAATTTTGAATATTCTAAAGAGAATGAAAAAAGCGGTAAATGTGTAAAATAATATTACGTTAAATATTAATATAATATGAAATCAAAGCATATTGAAATCAATCAAAGTAAAAATAAATTACATGTAATTACAAATATATTATAGTAATTACAAATATGTTATATATATCCAAATGTAACATTAATGTAGGAAACACTACTTAAGATTTTAAATTGAACAGATATAAATTAGAACTCAAATGTTAGAGAATATATGATTTTTTTTAAATCGTCAAAACGGTATTGAGACAAAATTTTAACCAAAAAAATAAAACCATACAAGTTCACGTGTCGTACTCGTTTCGAATACGCGAGATTGCCAAGGAAGCTGGTGATACGATTCGTCCGCCGGGAATATCGTGGTTGAGTTAAATTAAAGGGTGTCGGCGTCTGGATTACGACGTCCAGAGGGTTTTCAATATTGTTCCGCCATGCGTATCAGAAATACCGCCAAACTCAAGAATAAAAGGAAGGATCTTCTTTCCCTCTTCCATTGGAGAACGGTGGCGGGAACGATACGATAGAAATATCCACACGAGGGGTCGACAGACGTGCACCTGAAAACGAAAATTTAAGCAACGTTAAATATTAAAAAAGATGCAATTGAAAACGTAACAAATAGCAGCTGTTTTGTTGTTTACTGCAATACAATGCATAGCTTAACGTGGTTATAAAGAAGGTGCAGACAGCCTGAACAGAGGAAATTTTTTGGAATTGTTCGGAAAAAATAAACGAAGAATTGCCACACAATACGAAATATATTAGCCCACTTATACAAAATGAAATTTTATCAATTTATACCAAATTAATTCGTCCACAGATTAGTGCAAAAGTTAGAGACGCCAAATATTTTGCAGTTATTTGTGACGAAACAAGGGATATTCGCAAAACTTAGCAGTTATCCATCGTATTACGATATTGTTATAATGGTGTTATTTACAAACGCTTTATTGGTTTTAGAGCTGCCGAGAATTTGGACGCGCATTCGCCATTTTTATACATAAAAGGATCATTAGCTTGTTGCAAAATCGATTTGAAGAATTGTGTTACCCAAACGTACGATGATGCAAATGTGATGAGTGAGCGATTAAATGGTGTACAAAAACTATTCCGTGATGAGGTAGAAGAAACTGTGTATGTACATTGTTTTAACCACAGGCTGAATTTGATAGTTATGGACGTTGCTACGACCACTAAGTATCGTGCTTAATATAACAAAAAAAAAGTAAGGAGAGGAAAAAAAAAACAGAAAACGCTCCCCGGAGCAGACCCGGACTCGGACCATTAAACCTGCCCCTGCCCGTTCTTGCCAACGTCCAACGGCCCACCCGGCTTCTGTGGCTGCCTCAGCCCAGGGGTGGGGAGACCCAGAGGTAAGCAAGTCAACTAAAAAAACAGATGGACAAGGGCGCCACCGAATTTTTGCCGCTGGACGTCGCCAACTCGGAAACTTGATAAAAAAGTTCATATAAAAAAAAAGAAGGCAAGCCGCGTGGGGCAGAAGGCCGGTCCCGTGTCCGAGATTCGTTCCACTCTCGAGGATCGAGAGACGAGGGAAAGAAAAAGAAAATACGTTATTTCAACCAAACACCCTATTTATTTAAACACACCGTGTATAGTTAAAGTCAGCAAAAAAAAAAGGATTAAATTTAAAATAGAAGTTTATTTATGGGCTGAAGGCCAGTCAAAAGCAAGTAAGAATTTAAAATTAATAACGATGTTGTCTAATCTCAAATAAATCAAAAAAAAATAAAAATTACAAAGCGGCTGAGGGCCTTAGTACGCCCTAAAAAAAACAATTCGTATTATTTCTTATTGGTTCACAATAGATTACAAGTTCCACAGTTCGTGGTAATAAAACGGTCTTTAGCTAGAACGTTTTTTATTATACAAATAAGGTTACGCAAAATATGTAATTAGCGTATAATGAAAGTATTCACATAAAATGGTAAAAATATGAAACCCACACAATTAAAGAGGAAGAAAAAACAACAAAGTAATCGAATTACTTGGCAAAATATGTAATACAAACAATTCAAATGTAAAAAGTATTCTAGTTAAATTAGCAAAAATTTTAAATACCAACACTTAAGGTGTTGAAATAAATTTTTTCTATTTTGCGTTCGAAATGAACTCATTATGAAACCCAAAACAGTATCGAAATGAGCTTCATTTCGATACGCTTTTTTTCATTTTTCAATGTTGGCGTTGTTCGAATACAGAAATAAATATCATTGCTGTCATTTGATTTTAAGAATTTATGTACATTTGACAGATATGATATATGTCCGTATTTTATACAAACAACATATGTTGTATACAATTGACAACAACATATATATGTTTCTATGTCACTCATGTTTATATTTTTAAATGAAGTATCAAGTAATGTTAACGAAAATTAGTAAATAATATGTAATATAATATACTTCGCGGATAGCAAGATTTAAATTTGAAAATGTCAAGTATCAATGTGACCAACGCCTGCTTTATATAAAAATTAAACTCTGAACTTTCAAATTAAATAATTCCAGTTTAAGCAATTTATTAATGTACAAAACGCAAAAAGAAAAAATTGTATAAAAAACTCGTTTCATAAGGCCTTTTGCCGCACTCGCTCTTTAGAAAACTCGCCGCTATCGCGGCTCGTTTTCTAAACTGATCTCGTGCGGCAAAATGGTGCCTTATGAAACTTGTTTTTTAATACACTATTATATATTTAAACGCAAGGTTAAAATTTGAAGCTACAAAAATAAAGTTCGTGAGGCGAACGCAAAGGTATAAAAAGTGATCTACAAAAACAAGGTCAGGCGACACAGATATTTCGTTAGAAAACACCTGGGACTATTTCACTAATGAATAATGACTATAATTTTTAAATGTAACGAAATAGGAAATTTACGAATGATAATTAATAATTAACAAATAGAATTAGTGTAACATGCTTATCTGATGGTTCCAACTGCGTTCGGCGATCCTTTTCCCTTCAGGAAAGAAAATCGTCACTAGCGGAACAGGTGATGTACGTGGTCTTTTTTTTGGTTTTGTTTAGCCCGTCGGAAACACCATCTACATAAGGAATACAACGAGAGTAAGCAAAAGAATGTTATTACAGAAAAGGCCAATATATACCTAGTATACGTTCGATGGCGATTAAATAAAACAATGATTGTTTGACGAGTTACCAGGTTAATTCTTCCTAACACCTGAAATCCTTCCAGGGAGAAATCGCATTTAGCGAATAATATTTTTGGATAGGTTTGATCGATAAATATCCCTACGAGGCCGTAATCACAAGGATAACAATACGGCTACATCGATCGATATCCGTGTTAGGTAGAACGACGTAACTTCGTTCAAAGATGATAGCGAAGGACACCTAGTCTCAAGAGCGAGTCGAACTTTTCTTATCAACGAAAAAACAAAGCGAGCACTAAAGGTCAAGGAAAAAAGAAAAAAAACTAGAAAGAAATTAGATATATAAATTTAAATAACGAATAACGATACCTATACAGGTAGGTTCGTTGAAAATGGAACGAAATATATTGAAGATATTATTAATTATAATGGCAAAATGAAGTAATAAAACGTTGAGCGTTACGTACACATAACAACGTATGTAAGAATTTACCAACAGGACAATTTTTTGATACAGTAGAAACTCTGTGTTTTCGTATCAGGATCCGCCATTCATTCAAAATTTATATCATTACAAAAGCACCTATTTCCTTCACGAAAACCGAGCGAATTAAAACGAATTTTCTATATTCGATGAACTGCCCAGGTTTCTATGAAAAAAGTGTTTAGTGTTCTATTTCTTTTTTAAATTCCTTGCCCAATTTATACAGCTCAAAATATCCAGAGGCTGCAGGTTTATTGGAATTGCCTGATTTTAAATTTATTTTTTACCACAATCTTACACTTTTTAAATGGACCAGCGATTTTCTACAATGTAACTATTTACAAAGAAGTCGAACAAATTTGTGTTTGTAACTAACGTTGCAAACAGTTTGTAACATCGTCCTAATATATCGACAATTTCGTCGACACTTATCCATAGGTACAGATTTGAAAGATGGCTTCTAATGTGTTCTATACTGCTTTCGTGTAGCACTTAGAAACATAATATTTGCATCAGGAACATTTCGGCCAGTATATTTTTAGGGAAATGTTTTGAAGATGGGATTGTTAAGTTTATTTAATGGAATATTTGCCGCCATTAAAGTTTCACAAAGTTCATCGATAATATTGTCAGATTCCAACGGGTCTAATTTCTGTGTATGTGTTTGCGATGTTAAGTGACGTTTTACGTGCGATTTCTTGGAATTTTTAACGATATTTTACTGGCTTTGCAATAAATTTCTGAATCACTGACAATGGACATACAATCAGTTTGGCCCTTAATCCAACTCGTAACTTGAAGTATCTTGAACAAAGTTCTAGATCTAAATAAATGAAAATTAAAAACGTATTCGTAAGTTACTGATATTGAAAATATACTGAATACTTACGTCAAAATTATTGGGAGAAGTAGATTCGATGAAACGATATTAAACAGGATATATTACAAAAATTACGAAGTATATAATTAACAGTTAAAACAATGAAATGAAAATAAATACTTTATTTATCTTACGAAATATAAACTAATAAATAAAATAAATTATAAAAACTGTTCACGCTTCTATCTACGCCAGCGATGCACATACCGCGGCCCGCTGTCGATATTTATCCGCCAACGAATTTTAAAAATTGTTCGAAAAACTACAAAAGTAGGTAAAAATCCATTCAAATCAATATTTGTTAACTTTTTATTTTATTCTAACTTTTGTAACTGTTAGTAAGATATGTATCTTTAAGTACCTACTACTTTCTTGTTCAGGTTTACTACGTAGGACAGGTATTCTCCTCGTCGTTCCAAGCATATTGTTACGAGACTAGAAATCTGCCGAACCAACTAGATTACTCGAAGATTCGCGAAACGCGTCGGTATTATCCCCGAACAATGTGATAGGTTCTCGATGTTAGGTAACTCGTATAAATACAACGGATCGCCCGTTATCGAGGCAGTAAAGTTTTAATTACGGACAAGCGAACGTTATATTGTTTGAATTGTAATCTGTGAGGAATAAATATTTTGTCGTTCGAACTTGGCATCTACCTACCTAACAATATAATATCAATTTTGATATGGATAAACCAGGCCCCAGTAAAAAACGTAGTCGTAAGGTTGAAGATGAAAATCGACAGTTTCAAGATATTTAGTAGACCGAAAAATACTTTTTTATTTCATCGCATAACAAAACTGTCTGTTTAATATGCAAGAGTAGTGTTTCTATTCCGAAGGAATATAATGTGAAAAGGCATTATGAAACCCAGCATCATACTTTTACCAAATTAACCGGCGAAAATCGAACGCAAAAAATTTCCACTTTACAAAGAGAACTAATAGGTCAGCAAGCTATGTTTACAAAACCAATTCAAGATGCTGAAACAGCTACTGAAGTTAGCTTTGAAATATCTCGAATAATAGCGAAAACTTGTCGGCCTTTTAAAGATGGTGAGTTTGTTAAGCAGTGTTTAGATATCGCCGCAAAAAAAATGTGTCCGAAAGATGCAAAGAGGTTTGAGAAAATTCAACTAAATCGGATGACTGTTCAAAGAAGACTTACCACATTAGCAGCTAATATAGAAGAGCAATTAGCTACGAAATAGAAAAGTTTTGAGTATTTTTCTATAGCACTCGACGAATCTACAGATATAAGTTCCACTGCTCAACTCTTAATATTTTTACGAGGTGTAACGCAAAATTTTGAAGTGAATGAAGAACTGATAGTGAAGAACTGGTATGAGTCCTTTGACAAGTAGTGACATGCTCAAAGCTCTTCTGGAAAAATGTTCTATAATGGATTTGGATTTAACGAAATTATCTGGAATTACGACTGACGAAGCACCTTCAATGGTTGGAAGTAAATCTGGGATAATAACTATGTTAAAAGAGTATTTACAAACTAAAAACATAGATACCAAGGAATTAATGCAGTTTCATTGCATTATACATCAAGACGCCCTATGTTCAAAATTATTGGGGTTTGAAAATATGATGAAAGTTGTAGTAGACGAGGTCTCAATCACCGACAATTCACACAATTTCTCGAGGATATTGAAAGCGAATATGGTGATCTCCTATTTTACACTGGGTTGTCACTAGAGCGGTTTCTTAACTTGATTGAAGAAATCAAAATGTTTCTGGCGGAAAAGAAAAAGAACGTCTCCGAACTCGACAACCCTGATTGGCTGTGTGACTTAGCGTTTCTTGTAGACATCACAAATCACTTGAATGTCTTAAATACGCGACTCCAAAGCAAAGATCAATTGATTTCGCAGTTATACTCTCATGTTTCGTCCTTTCAATGCAAATTTAGTCTTTTCAGGACACAATTCAATTCAGCCAATTGCAGCCATTTTCCGAACTACAACAAAATTATGGAGAAATTCAATAAAACTGTCAATTTCGCTTATGTTGAAAAAATTTATATTTTAATACAAGCTTTTCATGATCGTTTTCTAGACTTCAAAAAAGTTAAACCTCTATTAGACATTTTCAGCAATCCTTTCAACAGTTCACCCGAAAATGCACCGGGATCAATACAGCTGGAATTGATAGACATGCAAAATGATGATAATTTACGAAACAAGTTTAACGAAAGTAATTTACTCAACTTTTACCGTTGCGTTGACAAAACCGCTTATAAAGAGTTGGGAATAAATGCATTAAAATGCGCAAGCTTATTTGGATCGACGTATATTTGTGAGCAAACGTTTTCAATGATGAAACTTAACAAAACAAAAAATCGAAACCGTCTGGCAAATGAAAATCTGGAAGCAATTTTACGTGTGGCGACATGTAATGTGGAGCCAAACATAAACAAAATTGTTAGGTCAATGCAATGTCATGCATCAAAATAATAAAACATGAAATATTACATTGTAGTGATTAGATTACGATTACATAATTACAACAAATATTTTTGAATGTTCTTTTATTTTTATCATTTGTAATAATTCATACTATTTAAAAATAAAAATATTTGTGTTAATAAGTATTCTTTGTCGTGGCCCGCCCTTGGCTTATAATTTTCCCGAGTGGCCCCTATTCCCTATAACTCTGTGCATCCCTGATGTACGCCCATGAAGAAAGGAATTTAACTGTAATATTGAAGTCACAATTCAACGACAAAAAACAGATGTGCGGTTAACCGAATGAATAGTGCTATTCAATAACTGCGTGTTGTATTTAGCGATGTTATAGACTATTTATATGGTCCGTCGTAATTTCGGCCTGATGCGTTCGGTCTCTAATTATCACCAATCGTACGCCTTATTGCTATATTAAGTATTCCATAGTTCAAGTACAAATAATTTCAATTAAAATAGAATTTATTTATGTCCAGATTAAAAAAAAGGATCGGTCGTTGAACCCATATTGATAACTCTTTCCTCTACTAAAACGATTTTCACGTGATTTCAAAGTCTAATTGTGAGATATTCGACAGAAAGTTTAAATTATCATTTAAACTACGTTAAACTAAGAATTACTGACCAGAGAAAGTTGAAAAATTTAACGATGTTGCCATTGGAGGTTCTTGTATTAACATCAACAATGAATTCATATGTAACATTTCTCTCTTAGATACTTAACTATGATACCCCACTTAATTAAAAGAAGACTTTTTGCCGACGATGTTATTTAATTAATGCGCCGAAAGAAAATTACAATAGATAGTTAAATCCCTTGTTCAATATCCCGTTTCACATATTATAAACGACGAGTATTGTTCGGGTCGAAAAAATATTTCTCATTAGGTACGTCGTAGGTATGTTCTATAGATAACAGTAAATGCAAAGTATGTAAATTCATCTTCTTAATTTTGTTATTTCAGAATGTGTCTTGGCTCCCTTCGTAAGCGGCTCCACGACTCAACAAATTCCGTTTGTGTTTTTACCTTTGAGAGGACAGATAATACATCCAAGCAAAGAAATCAGCTTCGCAGGTAAGTCGTCATGTAAACAAATTTAATATAAATTGTACAATTTGTAAATTATCTAAGGGCCGGTGTCATAATTATAACCTTAACGGAGAATTATCCAATATTTGAGTTTCATAATAGGTGCGAACCAATTAGTTAGCTAATGCAGCAATTAAAGAAATTAAAGTTATGTTGACAGCCCTGAATTCATTTCACCTAACTTTTTGACATGATTTAAGTTACCAACATGTTATTTTCTTGTTTACATTTCTTTCAGCTGATTTAAAAGTTAACCTGATACATATTTGAAAAGTAAATTAATTACTTTCGCTGCAAATAAAGTCGTCGTGTTTCGATTCATCTTAAGTATTAAGAGTACTGCTGTCGGTAGTGATGGCATTGGCATTCACATGCTGAGATTGCTCATACCGTATGCGCTTCCATACATAACTCATTTAAGAAATTGTTGCATAACAGAAAGCGTTTTTCCGATAACGTGGTAAAAATATGAACGCTGCTAACATCGGTGACCTTCGAACTATTAGTTTATTGTCTGTTCTAAGCAAAGTCTTGGAAAAAATACTAAATACACAAATCACTGAACATCTGCAAGCTTTTGATTTGCTCCCTCAGTGTTAATCCGGTTTCCGAATTAATCATAGTTGCACTACTGCACTTTTGAAAGTCACAGATGACATTCTCAGATCTAGAGATTATAACGCTATGTCTCTATTGGTTATGCTAGATTACAGTAAAAGGCATTTGATACTGTTAACCATGACATTTTATTGGCTATTCTTTATCATCTCGAGTTCAGCAGTGGTGCCTTAGGTCTGGTCTGGTCTGGTGCCTTAGGTCTGTCGGAGTGGTACTTTCGTACCACTCCGAAAGATATCAGTGCGTAACGTTGCATGGCGACGTATCATCACCATTGCCTGTGACAAGTGGTGTTCCACAGGGATCAATCCTTGGCCCTTTATTTTTCTCCATTTATACCACCCACTTACACAAATGTGTCAAGCACTGCCAGGTGCAAATGTATGCTGATGATACGCAGCTCTACGTTGGTTTGACAAAAAAAGATGTTCAAGTTGCTATTGATAAGATTAATCACGACTTAGAGCGCATACAATCATTTTCGCAGAATCATGCACTAAAGATCAACCCGGAAAAAACCACTGCCGTCTTGTTTGGTAACCCTGCATTAATTCAGAACATCAAAGAACAAACCATGATCAAAATTAATAATGCAGAAGTGTCGTTTGTTGATTCGGCAAAAAAACCTAGGTTTAATCATTGATAACACCTTCCGATACAAGAAACATCTCTCAAAAATTATTCAGTCAGCCTATGCCAATCTCAAAACATTGTATCCTTATCGATCAACTTTTGACATCCGTACTAAAACCATGTTATGCGAGAGTCTTGTTTTGTCGCTATTTAATTTTGCGTCCACAATCTACGGCCCTTGCTTGGATAGTGCTGATCGAGCTCGCGTACATAAGGTTCAGAACGCGTGTATGCGTGATATTTTTGGTATACACAAATTTGAACATATTTCGCATAAACTTCTTGAGTTGCAGTGGTTAAATATGGCCAACAGGAGAAAGCTTCAAGCCTTATATCTATACCATAAAATTATAACGCCATCGTACTTAATTGAAAAGATACGTTTCCGGTCTGATGTACACAATATAAATCTCCGTAACATCAACTTGATTAGACCCCCCAAACACAGATTGGCGCTTTTTGAGAGATCCTTCACGCATAACATTTGTCTGCTGTACAATTCCATTCCGGCTTGTTATAAATCCTTGGAGACAAAGGCATTCAGGAAAAAAATCATGTACTTTCTTTTTAAGCGGCAGTAATGGTTTTCGGCTAGTATGTTCGTGTATGTATGTATCTATATATATATATATATATATATATATATATATATATATATATATATTGCTATGAATAGTGGGTTCGTAGTTAGATGTACCACTATTCGCACCAACTCTGTCCAGCTTAGATACTCAGTCGGTTAATTTCTTTAAAATGAGACTGCTTTCCTCTCCGGGTTTCCAATAGAAAACGTGGAAAAATAATTGTATTAATACCACAAACAGAAGTTACTGTTATACACTCAAGTCGGAAGGTAATAAAAATAATATGCACAGCTTTGCCCAAACGAATCTTATATTTTACAAAAAGAAAAAAGAAAAAATATTGTATAGTGTAATACAAACTTACAATTAGAGGTAAAATAATTTGCTGGTATTGACCGCAAAGCAAATTCAAACGTCCTCTAATGAATCGCGAACTAAATTACCTCTAATAAATGTCCAAAGATGCTTTTTAATTTCATCCCTAATAAACAACTTCAAAAGGTAAACAACCAGAACTGACAAACCGAAAGCAAATCTCTAACACATGCGCAGTCGCAAGTAATAAAAACTCTGCCCTTGAACTCCAACGTGCAAAATTTTAAGTTATAGAAATTTTTTAGAAGAAACTTTAAAAAACTTTCTTTGTCATTTATATTAACTACGATAAAATATATATATCAAAAATTCACAAATGAAAATACAATATTAAATGCATACACTTATAATAATACAATATAAATTAGTAATAATATTTTTAACTTACTTTATATGAAAAAATATTTTTTCACGAGACACTAAGTTAGAAGAACGTATAAAATTAAACTACGAGATCAGCAAACTCGTATTAAAATAACTATAATGAATTCGAGCACATCAACTATTTAAATCAAATCACGAAGTTAATTACTTAAGATAAAATATAAAGATTTATATCTTATAAAAAATACGTCTTGTCAACTCAGATAACAGTTAGTGTCTGAAGGTTAAACGTAGTTAAGCGCGCAGGCTTAGAATATAACCAGTTTTTTACACAAAAATAATAAATTTATACACTGGCATCCAAAAATATTAATTCAATATAAAATAGTGTTTTTCAAAATGTTGCGGGGAAAAGTTCATAGCAATATCTATACGTATGTGTGTGTGTGTATATATATATGTATATATATTGTTGCTTTTTTTTCTGTTCCTTTGCGTCTGTTCTGCTCTTATAATTCGTGACTGGATGTACAGGCTTTATTGCATATTGCGATATTTGCATACTGTTTGTTTTATTTATTTTTTATTTTTTATGTATTTTTATTATTATTATGTAGAATAGCAGAATATTATTTTTAAGTTAGACTAGGCAAACTTTTTATTGTTAGTGATCGTGTGCATTAAGGTTTTGGTGGAAGAACAGGCGGCGGAAATTCTTTTCCGTGCATCTGAACCACGCGTTAAGGTTTCAGCACTTTTATTTGGCTCTTTTTCTCTCTGATTTCTTATTTTCATATATGTAATGTGAAATAAAAAATTTGTGTTGAAATAAAGGATATATTATTATTATTATTATTATTATTATTATTATTATTATTATTATTATTATTATTTCCTCCATTCACAAGAATATTCAATTTGTCCTTGGTTGCCAGTGTGTTAACCCATCGGTTCGTGAGAACAAGTTGACTGGCATAACTATCATAATATTATTATTATTGTTGTTTATTCTTTCTTATTTCCAGGTATTTTTCCGTAACCAAACTATGCAGTTCTCCTCCATATGGCATGCTTCATTCTTAGTAAGCAGATAATAACACCTCCCCCATGTAGGGGGGGGGTTTCATTTACTCGGCCCAGAGGGTCCGGCGCTTTAGTTGTTATGTTGACGAAGTGGGTTGAAATGAAGGTATCTCAATAACATCCTCGCCTGCGTTCTTTGTTTCTACTGAAGCATGCCATATTTGTGTTTCATGCCCAATTCGCTGTTTCAGGCCTTGCTTGTTAATCATCACGACGGTTCCTACTGCATCCTGCTCCTCCGAGCCATCGCAGTATCTCTTTCTTCCAGTGTTTAGAGCAAGTGTACCTGATTGGGGCTGCTATCCCAACCCAACGGTTAGCTCAGGAAACCGTGGGGTCGCTAGTCCCCAGTAACCTAGCTCTAGGTTACCCTGTGCGTATTATTTTTATTATTATTATTATTATTATTATTATTATTATTATTATTATTATTATAATAATTATTATTATTATTAAAGGATAAATAAACCGCTATGAATCCTGCGAAACGAGTTCGTTCGTGCAATTTTAACGAGAAAAAAGAATTGTTGTTAGATGAAATATTAAAATTTAGAAACGTGATCGAGTGCAAAACCACAACCAAGCTAAGTTTAGGAGAGTAAATTAGTAATAGTAAAAATTCAGTTATTTTCCAAATACATCAATTATGAAACTTTGTCTTTTACTTGATCTTATAGTGAAGAATATCAAAAGATAAGTATGCCATAAACATCGTGAAATATGTTAATGCAAAGAGGAGTTATATACTTTAAGGAATTTATCTTTTAAAAGTAAATATACATATAATACAAGTCATGAGAATATTAATTAAATTATGATTAGACTCAGCAAAGAGGAGCAATTTCCAGTGCAGTGTCGAGAGAAACGTAGAGGTGTGAAGCGCGCGGCACGGAAACTCAAGCGTCCGTATCAAAGCACACTTGTTCAGTATTAGTCCACTAGGCGTTGTGAGTGCTTGTCAGTACACACATACTTAGAAAATGTCGCAATTAGGTACGTTTCGGAACCGGCGTATTTCGAAGAAACTAGAAAACGTAATAGCGAGTATGCCGGATTTAGAATACGAAGACGATAGAATTAAATGTGTAAGGTGCGACGAGTATTTGACGTGTACCAGCAGGTGGAAGTGTGAACGCCACCTAAAAAGTATAAAACACTATTCCGCAATCCGTGGGAACCGATACAGCGAACAATTAACATTTGATATAGGTGTTTGTTTTATTATATGTAATGTACCGTTCACTTTACTTGACCAAAAAGCATTTGTCTCCTTCTGGAGCAAATATTCGGATTATACATTACCATGTCGAACATTGATAAGAAACGTTATGGCATCTGCTCGTGACTATGTTGAAAGAAGAATTAAAGCAAAATTGAAAGCTAAAAAATGGTGGTTATGTGTGGACGAAACAACCGATCGGCAAAAAAATTCTGTGGTTAATGTGCAAAATGTACTAGCGATGAAATTTTAAAAGTGGTGTTGAGCGCATTGAACAAATTTCAAGTTTCAACAAACCAACATCCGGTGTAATAGTAGAAGTTATATAGGTTACATTAGTATGCTAGGTTAGGTTTAAACGCGAGATTTCAGTGTATTTCGCAACGGTGTAATACCTAGCGTCTCGATTCCTTGATGACGTGCATTTGAACTTATCGTGTCTTGAGTATAAATTCGTATATTTTGTTCTAAAAGTATTACCAACCTTTCTAAATATCACATTGAGTTAAATGCTGCTTAAATGCATTTCATAATACAGAACCACAAATTTAAGTGACACTTAATTTAATAGTAAAGGGTGTTCAGAAACATTCGAAGTCAAGTGGGCTCTGAACAAAAAATCGTATATCTTTACTTAAGTATCTGATTTGTAATAATTATTAAATGTCAACTGTTGTCTGTCAAAAATCAATCTATCTCAGACATGACTTCATATTTTCAAGGACTACTTTGACTTCGAATGTTTCTGAACACCCGTTATATTAAGATACAAGTTTTATAAGACATGATTTTGCGCACGAGTTCAAGATTTAGAAAACGAGCCGTAGGCGAGTTTTCTAATGAACGAGTGCGCAAAAATATCTTATGAAACTTGTATTATATACTATTTTTTCTGTTCCGCCTTTTAAATATTAAAAAATATTTAAAATAATAGTCATGTTCAATACGAATATTTTAGATATTTTATTATAGATTATTATTATATAGATTATTTATTTTATTACATTGGTTACACTGACTTATAATTTGAACATTTCAAATATTTGAAATATTGTTATGTGTTTTAAAATTTAAATCTTTGACTAATTTATGTAACTATCTAAGATCAAAATGGACGAAATAAGAAATTGCACGCCGCCAGAGCTTGGGAAAATTGCAGAAGACAATTTGGAAAATCTTCTGCCAAAAAAATCTCGACACATTTATGAAAAGGAATATAACCAATTTATAACTTTGTGTAAAGAAAATAACATCGTGACTATTACAGAAAACATTATGATTGCCTATTTTGACAAAGAAAGTAAAATAAAAAAGGCATCTTCCTTGTGGTCCATATATTCAATGTTAAAATGTTGTTTGAATATTTATAAAAATACAGATATCCGAAAATTTTCTAAACTAATTGCATATTTAAAAAAATTGTCTGAAGGTTATGAGCCTAAGAAATCGAAGATTTTAGAAATAGAGCACATTAACCGATCTATAACAGAAGCCGATGATAAAACATATTTAGCAATGAAAATAAGTAATAAAAACATAATTATAGTAACAAGTGTTCATTTGAAAAGTCAATCTAGTAGCATGAATTTACTGAGAACATTTTGAAGTATGTCGTAAATTAAAATTTACTACTTAACCTACGAAGTCGTATATTTTGAAAGTTTCATACATACAAATAAATAACAAATAATAGGTATTTATTGAAAACTATAACAAATGTTGAAAATGTTGTCCTTCAAGATCAATGCACTTTAAAATTCTCCGTTCAAAATTTCTGATGATATTCTGCAACATTACTGGATTGTTATTAATTTCCATGCATTTCTATTCGATTCTCTGTAGCATATCATTCAAATTCAATATAGGTTACCGAAATATGTTATTTTTTAGATAAGGCCACAAAAAGAAGTCGCAAGGTGTTAAATCGCATGAACGTGCAGGCCAGGCAATTTCAGTATTTCGACTAATTATACGCTCATCAAAAAATTCTCTTAAATAATCCAAAGATTTTGCAGTACAGTGACAAGGTGCTCCGTCTTGTTGGAAATATGCATTTTGTAGTTCATTATCCTGCAACTGATTGACAAAAGGTTGTAAAATTTCCGTACGGTACCTTTGAGCAGTTAACGTTTCCTGAAAAAATATTGGTCCAATGATTCGCCTTTGGCTTATCGCTGCCTAAACACCAATTTTCTCTGGATGTAGCGATTCTTCATTAATGACATGTGAATTTTCACTACTCCAAATTCTTGTATTTCGTGAATTTAGGTATCCCGTTTTATAAAACCATGCTTCATCAGTAAAGATAACTCTTTGCGAAAGTTCTCCATTATTGTTCATATTTACAAACCAATTACAAAACTGTAGTTTACGTGGGTAATCAATTTCTAACAATTCTTGTACTGCTGTGACACGGTATGGATAAAGTTGCATATCTTTTTTTAACAACTTGTGAGTTGTACCATCGGAAAGGTTTATTTGTTGACTCAAATGTCGAACAGATGTCTGTGGTTCATTTTCCATTATTTCTTCAACACGATTGACAACTTGAGGTGTACGTTTCTTAACTGCTCCGCTGCCTGATTTTCTTGAGAGACTACCAGTTTCAGAAAAAAGTTTTAAAGCTCTATCCAAAGTATTCTTAAATTGTATATAATCTATTACAAAATGTGGAAACTCAACTTGAAATTCTACCATGCAATCTTGAACTGAATAAACCCATAAACCATCAATTTTATTACCACTTCGAAAATAAGCCTGGACTAAAAAAATGTTCTAAAGTGTTCTAAAGTGAAAGTCATTTTAAAGCTGAGAAGCAATTTATTTAAACCAGAATCGAAGCACGATTATTTTATGCACTAACTGATATTTGTGATTGACATGATCAAATGTCATTTGTATTTACGTTGACGGAACAACAAACACATACTAATATATATGCGTCTTATTCTATCAAAATTTCAAAGTAACCTAGATTGACTTTTCAAATGAACGCACGTTAATATTTTACTAATTTTGTCCATTGTTTTGTTATAATAGTCTAATTAAAATTATGTTAGGTCATTCTTATAATGAGCTTTAATGGAGCTTGCCGTCGTGAAGAAATAACAAACATGATTATAGATGATATACAGTTTAAAAATGATGTCATAATGGTTGACGGTTGACGTGCTAAAAACTAAAACTTATGTTCCTAGACAATTTATTATAACTCAAAGGTTATGGATTGATTTGGTGAAAAAATATTATAATCCTCGTCCCAGTCATGTTACACATAGGCGTTTTTTCCTGCAATATAGAAATGACTTGTGTGTAAATATTCCAATAGGTATTAATTAATACAATAGTAAAAGTACCAAAAATCATTGCTACTTACTTGAAATTACCAAATCCTGAACTCTTCACTGGACATTGCTTTAGACGATCCAGTGGATCACATTTGGCTAATAGTGGAGGAGATTTAATTACAATTAAGCGCCATGGAGGATAGAAATCTTCCGCTGTGGCTGAAGATTACATTGATAATTCCATAAAGAAAAAATTAAACGTTGCTGAAATACTATCTAACACTGCACCTAATACGTCTACTAAAATAACAGAGAATCCATCAACTTCTAATTCAATGGACAGTGATTTATTAGTTAATGTGAATCAGCAGGGATTCAAACAAAATATAGTCTGTTCCCAGAATCTGCCTGTAATATCTATTAAGGCCCACGAATCTTCTAGTGAAATACAAAGGTATTTTTAATAATATAAAATACTACTAAAAATCTGATGTGAAGAACACAAATGCAGGTTCACTATTAATATTTTTAGTAATATTTTATATTATTAAAAATACCTTTGTATTATACAAAACTGGTGGGGTTTATCTACTCATGTATGTTTCAATTATTCTGATAAATCTTCTAGTGCTTCAGTAAAAGTATATAACAAATTGCAATATTCACAATGATAAGTAATCTCAATACAAGTATTTATGGCGTCTAGCTTTGTTAACGAATTTATAGATACACTCCTTTAGCAAGAGTCTGTCGAACGCCTTTTATTATGTATAATTAGTACTAATAAAGTTTTATCAAATGTCTCGACTATTCTCTCGATAATCTTTATTTACATTTTTATCAATGTCAAAAGTTCATATCTAACCATATCTAACTTTTAAAAGATTTAGTTCTATGATTTAGTTACTTATTACACTTGTGACCACCATCGAAAAAAAAAAATTAGAGTGGAGTAAAGTAATACATTACGATACTGTGTAACATAGCAACGGAGTATCGTAATTAGCACTTTACAACACCGGAATGGAAAAATGTCTTTTAACTAAGACTACTTTGAATATAAGTTGATAATACCGGCCGTTACACTTACAACCATTAAGTTATATTTAAAGATATCTTTCATAATGGCTTAATATATTGCTATAAATAGTGGTTTTGCAATTTAATATACCACTATTCACAATAAATCTATCCAGCTAGGATACTCAGTCGGTTTAATTTCAAAAAAATGGAACTGCTTTCCTCTCAAGGTTCCAATCGGAAAAGTGGTTGTCTCTTCTACAAATTTATAATGCGCCAGTAAAAGAGTATTTACAAATGTTATAATTATATTTCTTTAAGTTACTTGTAAACTTCTTGAAATAAGGTTTAACAAAAATACACAATAAACTTTAAATGAAACTTTAATAAAAAAATTTTTAAAAAATTAAAAAAATCTTTATAAAGTATAAAGATTAATATTGCCTCATTTAACAATATTATTAAGGTAAAAATACCGTATGAAATTGACCGCAGCATACGATAAAAAACTTCCTTAGGTGACATCCGATCAAAATTAAAACTAATAAATTACAAAGATGCTTTTTAATTTCTCCCACAAGAAACAAAATCAAAATAAAACTTAACAGCACGAAGCAATATCTAACACATGTGCAACCACATGAAAAAAAATATGCCCTTGATATCCCAAGCGTACAAAATTCTCAGTTACAGAAATTTTTTATATTAGAAATTTTAGAAAACGTTCTTTGTCATTTAAATCAAATAACTAAGAATAAAATATATATATATCAAAATTAACACAATGGAAAGATACAAAATTCAATTCATTCAAAATAATAATAATAATAATAATAATAATAATAATAATAATAATAAGATATCTTTTAATATAATTTACTTACGTAAAAAAAAATATTCATATATTTTCTCGAGACACATGAGTTAGAAAGCGTACAAAATTAACAAAAACGAGAACAACAACCTCGTATAAATCGGTAATGAATTCAAACACCAACCACAAATTAATCAAAAATCACGAAGTTACTAAAAACAAAGATAAAGATTTATCTTCTTATAAGCACGTCTTTCTATACCCAGAGTATACTTGTGTCTAGCTCCAGCAAAGTACGCAGGCTCCGTATAAAAAATACAGTTATAATAATCGTACACAGCAACGCAAACGGCTTGCTCCAACTGCACAAGTCAAATAAAAATATAAATTCAAAATAAAAATACATTCATAAATAATAAAACTTTTCAAAATATTTGCGGGGAAAAGTTCATAGCAATATGTTAGAGTTATTCTAATAAAATTAGAAATACAGCCAAGAGTTTTATTCTCAATATTTAATCTAAGTCAGTTACTAAAATGCTTCACCAAGAAGGGTCTGCAACATCAATTAATGATATTCATTTTTATTTGTCGTATCGCATTTGAAACTTGTCAATTCTCTGTGGAATTCAATGCATCTTTAGCATTCACGTAGAATCCTTTCATTAAAACGAATCGAATTTGATCGTCAGCGAAAGAATTCTTCGATCATTGCTAACACATGTCATGTCATCTATCTTAAAAAAAAAACAACTTTTAACTATACGAAATTAAATATCCACCATTCTTTGGCTGCACACACTCGCTTACCATAACGCATGTGTAATCGTAATTTATGTGAAATTACTTTTATTTAATCGAAAGTGAACAGTTAGAACGAATACCATAAGAAAAAGATACGCGATGATGGTTGTAAAAAATGAATAAGTTAAAGAAGACTCGTGTGTACGGCATATAATGTTGGAGTGAACACGTGAATAATTATTTAAGAAATTGTAATCAAGGCGCATTGAAGTCAACGATCCTTAGCCTTATTAACATCGCGCCGTAATACGCGTTCAAATCAGATTTACACACTGCCTTTCGTTCAGAATGAATCAGCTATTACTTTGATCGTGCAGAATAGAAAAGAAAAAAAATTGTTGTTGTACTTAAGAGGAATCCTTTAGACATTCGAAATTCGAAAAATAATACGGCTCAGTTACTCTAGAGCTTTGTGTTTCCTTTACAGTTGATGAGGTGTTCATTTCGAGCTTGTCACTGCTTTTGTTTAATACGTGAGAATCTTTTAGTGCGAATGCTAAATACCCTGAAATTTATTGCTCAATGCAAATTCTTGTTGGCGTCGAGCGTCTCGAATTGTTCTGCATTTTTATGCTTTAATTTTTATTATTTTAACTGTGAAAGTGATGTTATTAAATCCATTTTTTTGTCTTCTATAAGGTGTCTCACAGGTGTCTGCAGTTTTGTTTTATCTATAGCTTCAAAGTCTGTTGAGATTAGGGACCGGGCACGAGAGGCCGATGACGCATCGCCCACGAACATATTGTCGTGGATTTTTCCCTGAAGAAAGAAATAGAAGATATGAAAAACATTATATTTATGTACATTTTATTATAGAGAGATAACTATAAAAATTTGATATTTTATATGATAATTTATTATAATGTGAATTTTTGTCCACGACTGTAGAATGTACGGGTCTATTGGGATGTTTGCAGTTCGCGCCAAGGTGGAAGTTATAATAATATAAATAATTATTGTCGCTGTTTTGATTTATATTTATGTTAGGTAGGGGTAACATGCCGTTTCCTGGATCTTCATGTTTTTAGAGATTTCATAGTTTTTGAGCAGATAGGTGGTGTTTCTTTTTTGTTACTGCTATTGAATAAAACTTAATTTTATTCAATAAGATTTTTGATAACTTCGTTTTGGGTTTTGTGGTGATTTGATGTGATTAAAATTCATTTACGTGTTATTACGAGTATTTTAAACTTGTAATTTAAATTAAATGACCTATCTGGAGTCTCTCTTATAATAGTTTTTGTGACGTGACGTATACAAAAATGAATGTATGTATATTTTAATATTATATCTATGTATTTAGAAATAAGTGTATTACAATAAGGAGCTCAGTAAATTCAATAATTCTAGTTTATAATATTTTTGTACTCAGAGAAATATTCAGGAAAGTTATCAGATGTTTTTTTTGAAGTATTATGTGAAATAAAATGTTCTAGAACGATAGAAGGAGGGAATAGTTTCTTTTGCTTCATGTTATTTGTATGCATGAATTTAGTTCTTGGATGCGTGCGAAAAATAGATAATTTTCTATTTTGACGTTTTGATTTGAGGGGTTAACGTAATTGTTGATATCTGATAGTTTTTTTTTATATTTAATTTGTGAATATTTGTTCGGGATTCATTTAAGAGGTTTTTAGTCTAGTGTACCAGTCATATTTTACACAAGTTTTTCTCTAATTTTGCGGCGAAATAAAGTCACAATACTGCCTTATACTTGATAAGGTAGAATTTTTCTTTTTTTTTTTTTTGGATATTATATGTATGTGGCGTTGATGCTAGTTTTATTTCTTTATCTTATGCCTGTTGTTTTAATATATCTGGTTCCACACACCCTACGAGGGTAGCCCTGCAGAATTGAGAGTTCAAGGAAGGCGACCCAACTGAGTGAGTCCGGCAAAGCTACCGTGGATTGTGAACTCAATTTAATTAAGCGATCAACATCACAATTCATAGCAATATGTACTATTGAAAATTTGTATTTTTAAAGTTTTTAATTTTTTTGTATGTAATTGGAAAACAAACGGTTGGTGATCTATAAAATACGAAATACATATTTATTTATTATTCATTTTGTAGTACAAGTTGAGTAAAGGAGTATTAATATTAACTAGCAATACCTTCTCAAAGTTCTCTTCTGTAAAATTTGTTCTCTTTGAATGAAATACATCCTTGTAGATAGAAAACGTCCTTTCTACATCGCAACTGGTTATAGGTGCATACTGGAAATATTCTTTTATTTCAGCGTATTTAGCACTTAGATTTAGAGGCATTGTCCCCATACACAATTGCCGAAATATTATTAAATCTGGGTTTCTATTGAAAACTGCGTCTAACTCTTGCCGAAGGCCACATCCGAAGTCACTTGGAATATTTTTCAAATTATTAATAGCCACATTTATATTTTGATTTTCAAGATAAGTGATTAGTTTTGGCTAATTTCCAAAGTGTTCCCGAGAAAAGTACAACTAATTTTTAAATTTGGAATTTGTATTAGTTCCTTGCACTCAGAAATACTTCGAGCATTGCTACCTACTCGGGAAGCTGGCGCAGCGACGGCGTCTGAAGATGGTCAAGATCAAAAAAGAAACTATAGTTGTATCGTACAAAGTATGGGAGCGTCTATTTATTATATATGCCCTTAGTCAGTGAAGACGGGTGTGGATGACTAAAATAAAAGTTAGAGGGTAGCGCCCCTCAGTTTTACTTACGGAAGCTCAGACTGAAAACTGAGAAAAGAGATTGCGCAATCTTCAGCGCATGCACATACAAGCTACTCAAACTCACGCTATATATCTAGACTTACTAACTACGTACTAACTCCAAAATAGCTGCCCAGGATACCTGAAAAGGAAATTACTACGGGAAGTGCCAAGGTAAAGAAAACAAATTTATTAATAAATAATTCGTATATTCACGATCAAAGGAAAGTAAATGATTATAATAAATTTAAGTAAATGGATGTATTATATTTAAGCATTGACTAAAATCAAATAAAGAAATATTAATCAATTGTAATCTGCACCCTGTATAATTATACCGACAGTAGGTTAAGTTAAAAAAAATATATTACTATATATATAATCAAAACTAGATATCGCAAAAAGGTGAATATAGTACGGTAAACATTATATCTCAAAAGTTGAACGTAATATGTACCGTTAAAAGTAAATGTAAAATAATTACAAAAGTTAATTACATAGTTTATCTCCGCAGTTTTTTTTCTAAGGGTACTATTAGAGATAAATTCACAATAATTTTATAAACAGAAGTAGCGATAGTCAAAATACAAATAACACTAGTTTACAAAATGAAATTTTTTTCATGTACATTTGATGGATAGATTTCCTTATGTATTTTCTTCCGCTGAATTCGAAAATTAAGGTTAAATTTTTTTTTATGGAACAGTTTTTGAGATATTGTAATTTTTTCATTTTTTTGACCTTTTTTCACTTGACAAATCATATCTCGAGCTAGAAATGTCCGATTGGGTCGTTCTTGGTACCCAAATGCAAGGTATTGAGATGACGAACAAATATGTATAATCGGATCTTTGATTGGTAAAGCGGTTCAAAATATATCGATGAAAATAGGGCACATTTTCAAAAAAATCATATTTTACAGTGATTCTGTGCCGACAGAAAAGTACAAATCGTTAAAAAAGCGTCTGGTTTCTGTTCATGTACGTAAAGATGATACTTTTACGCAAGAACTAAGACCAACCAGAAGAAAATCGATCGAAAAATGACAAAGTTATAAGCAATTGAGTGAATAAATCCAAATCCCATATTTTCCGAATATTTTATTTTTTTCGACAATTTATGAGTTCGGTTGCTCACACGCAAATATATTGAATTTATTATTTGTTATTTTTATGTATTTTGACTTTCTTATTACTATTATAATAATAATTATTCATACCAATAAACAGCTGACTCTTGCTATATCTTGATATTTATATGTCGTTGGTATAGGAACATGATTTTATATCGATAGCCTGTTGGTATATTGGCAACGTATATTATTCTCACGTTGACGCTAGAGTTCTTAGATTTTATTCCAAACAAAACAACAACACATCACATTTAGGAACCTTAGAACCCTGACATTTTGTTTTGACATCTTCTATAAAACGTAGTGTCGGTTGTTTGTATATTATAGGAACTCACAAATTTGATTGAAATTATATTTCATTGTGTTCACCAAAATGCCTAAAAGAAAACGAGAATTTAAGTGAGTAAACAATCCAAATAATTTCTGTTACGTGTATGGCAATTTTGTCCCCCAACCAAATAGACGTAGATTCACCGATTCATTACAACATAATTATCTGCAATATTTTGGAATAGCACCTGCAACTTTTCATGAGCAATGGACACCAAATAATGTTTGTTTATCGTGCCATATAACTCTTGCCGCGTGGGCTTCTGGTTTATCACAGTAAGATTAAATTTATATATACAAATGAATTAATAATAAAGTGAATTTTTATTCCAAATTAGACGATACATGAAATTCGATGTACCGATGATATGGAGAGAGCCGCTCTGCCATTCGGTTGATTGTTACTTTTACCTGAGCAAATCCACTGGTTTTGGAAAGAGTGCCAAATGGGTTTGTGCGACAGTAGCATCTGTTTCGCTTCCAGTTCCACATTCAAGTGAATTTCCTCATCCTAATTGCCCCGATTCAATGATTGAATTTTTCGAATCATCACTACAGACAGACACAAGCAGTGATAATGAATTTCAACAAGAGTCGCAATTGCAACATTTTACGCAGCCTGAACTGAATGATTTGGTGAGAGATCTCGAGCTGTCAAAGGAAAAAGCGGAGTTACTTGCATCTCGCCTGAAGCAACGGAACTGTTTGGCTCCGGGAGTAAATGGAACATTTTACAGAAACCGTGATAAACCTTACGCACAACATTTTAAGAAGGAAAACGACATATGCTACTGCAACAATATTCCTGCATTGTTTGAGCAACTCGGAGAGCCTTATGATCCAAATGAGTGGCGCTTGTTCATTGACGGTAGTAAGGAGAGTTTGAAAGCAGTCCTACTGCATATTGGAAATGAAAAACCTTCTATCCCCATCGCTCATGCCATCAACACTAAAGAATCATACGCCACAATGGCCAGTTTGCTAAAATACATTCAATATGAGCATCACAACTGGAAAATATATTCCGATCTCAAAGTCGTCGGCATGTTGTGTGGAATGCAGGGTGGATATACAAAATATTGCTGCTTTCTTTGCCTCTGGGATAGTCGTTCTCGTGAACATCATTATAGAAGAAAAGACTGGCCAGAAAGGGAGAACGTCACAGTGGGCAAAGACAATATTAAATACGTGCCTCTTGTCAAAAAAGAAAATATAATCCTTCCAGCGTTGCACATTAAACTTGGCCTCATTAAAAATTTTGTGAAGGCCTTAGACAAGGAAGGCCAAGTATTTTCCTATTTGAAAACCCTTTTCCCGCAGCTTTCTTTAGCAAAAATCAAGGAAGGCGTCTTCGCTGGTCCACACATAAAGAAATTGGTAAAAAGCACAGATTTTCCAAAATATTTAACACCCGTTGAAAACGAGGCCTGGAATTCATTTCAGCGGGTCCAATTTTCTTGGGAATAATAAAAGCCCTAACTACGAGGGAATTATTACCGATTTGCTGGAGAACTACAACAAGATGAGTACGGAATGCCATTATTTAATTTCATTCCTGGTTGTTTTCTATTGTATTGTTTTTACCATTTTATTTATTTCTTAAAGGTGTAAATATGTCTCTAAAAATCCATTTCTTGCATTGGCATTTGAATTTCTTTCCGGACAATCTTGGTGACGTAAGTGACGAACACGGCGAGAGATTTCACCAACAAATTAAGACCATTAAGCGGCGCTATCAAGGATTTTGGGATGAAGCAATGTTGGGAGACTATGTATGGTTTCTCACTAGAGAAACGGATCCCAAAAGCAACCGGAGACAAAGCAAGAGCCACAACTATTTCTAACACACAAAAATGTCAAGAATGTATTGCAAGCGTTTAAACACAATAAATTGTCGAAAAAAATAAAATATTCGGAAAATATGGGATTTGGATTTATTCACTCAATTGCTTATAACTTTGTCATTTTTCGGTCGATTTTCTTTTGGTTGGTCTTAGTTCTTGCGTAAAAGTATCATCTTTACGTACATGAACAGAAACCAGACGCTTTTTTAACGATTTGTACTTTTCTGTCGGCACAGAATCACTGTAAAATATGATTTTTTTGAAAATGTGCCCTATTTTCATCGATATATTTTGAACCGCTTAACAAATCAAAGATCCGTCATCTCAATACTTTGCATTTGGGTACCAAGAACGACCCAATCGGACATTTCTAGCTCGAGATATGATTTGTCAAGTGAAAAAAGGCCAAAAAAATGAAAAAATTACAATATCTCAAAAACTATTCCATAAAAGAAAATTTAACCTTGATTTTCGAATTCAGCGGAAGAAAATACATAAGGAAATCTATCTCTCATCAAATGTACATGAAAAAAATTTCATTTTGTAAACTAGTGTTATTTGTATTTTGACTATCGCTACTTCTGTTAATAAAATTATTGTGAATTTATCTCTAATAGTACCCTTAGAAAAAAAGCAATATATAAAAAAAAATTATAAGACGAAATTTAAATTACACAAAAACTTTAATAAATACGAATTACTTGATACCTGTCTTATTACTGTCTTGATACTTGCACCTGTCCGTCGAAGATGGTAATTAATTCCTCAGGTCGATCGCTGTTCGGGGAATTAGACAACCATAAAAATTGCCCTTGAAGTATAGGCTGCAGTGCTCAAGAACTCTTCAGCAGGAAGCTATTTGATTCCCGTTTACGAAAACGAAATGGAACGCCACACAAAGTTGGGTTATATTTTCCTCAAACCTACATAAGTCGCAAACGGCAATTAGCTGTTCCAAAAATTAGAATTCACCCTTTGACATGATCCGTTTAATAACGATGAATTAACTAAAGGACAAAGATGCGTGAATTAACTTTCATTAAGAAGATGTACACTCCTAATTTTTTAAACGACTTTATACCACCTAGGTCTGTCTGCTAATTCCCGAATCTCACTCGCGTGTAAGCAGAAGGGGTGATATAGTTACCAAAGTTAACTACAGACGGCGGAACAAGTATCCGAATGAACGTATTTAATATAAGATACCGGGACTTGTGAATAAATAATGAAGACTATTAATCGATGTTAAAAAGGAAAATTAAGGCGCAACAGCATCATGACGATGCTGTTGCGCCTGTTGAACATGTAACGAAATTTTGTAAACTATCGAAACTCTCTGCATAAAAACTAGTAGCTTCCAACCATGTTCCCCATCTAGTTATTAGTGGAGAGGAAGGCAGTGACAACGGTGGAAGTCTTTCCCTATAAAGAGCTACTCTCAATGGTGCTTTTCTGAAAACTTTTTTAAAAGCGGATACAAGTCTATCAAGTTCCGGAAAGGTGTCGCTGATATATTCACAGATTCTGTGGAGAGCATGTGCTACACAAGTAATATGCATCATATTAGGATATGTTTCCTTTAATAGTCTGCCTGCTTTTAACATATACCGTGTGTCCCAATTTCGATGCTCACCATTGGTATCTCGGTTATTAGAAGATATAGAACAACGGTTAAATGGGGAATGTTTTGCAGAATTCAATACTCGCTGCAAATCTCATTTCAAAATTGACCTAACTTTTTAAATTTTTAAAATATTTTGAAAAATCAAAAATTTGCCGATTTCGTTATTCCTCAATAACTCGATAACGCTTAGTCTGACCTCTTTTAAAGTTTTACATTGTTGAGACACTTTTTTAAAACAAATTATTTGATACAAACAGAAACCCCCGATTGTCATTTGTTTTTAAGTTATTACCACTATCTTTTGTTTTTCATATGGCGGCCATATTGGATTTTGGGTTTGTTAGGTAGTCCTCAAAATGTGCTTTTCAGCGATGTATAACATGCCTGAAAAATTTTTATTTATGAGGAAAATATTAATAAAAACGTAAATTAATCTTTAATATGAAATTAATAGGCTGAAAAATTAAACACCAATGTCAAATGAAAGTGAAAAGATATTCTAAGTAATACTGTAAACAAACGAAACGATAAAAAAATTATAGAAATAAAAAGTAAAGATACAGAACTTAAAGTTCACATTCACTTAAAGAAATTGTTCAATATGACGACTATTCTGTTCCACACAATTTTGACACCTTGTTCGAGTAGAGTTACAAACTCTACGTAGCGTGTTTCCGTTTACTGATCGTAGCACATCTAGTACTCTTTGTTCTAAAATTTCCCGAGTTTCTGGCGGTTCAAAATCAAATACTTCGTTTTTAGTGGTACCCCATAAATAAAAGTCAAGCGGGGTAAGGTCGGGTGATCTCGCAGGCCATTTCAGGGGTCCATTATTTGAAATCACTCTCTCATTAAAGTTTTCTCTCAAAAAATGTTGCACGTTACGAGTGTTATGGGCCGGGCAACTATCTTGCTGGAACCAGATGTTTTGCATGTTCTCGGGATTAATAATTTGCCTCAAAGCAAGCATTATCTCGTTTGTTAGTAGCTACAAATATCTGTTACCAGTTAAATTGTAATCAAAGATGAAAGGACCTATTAACTGATTATCTAAAACGAAAAAAAGAGTTTGAAAAACAAAAAAAAATGTAAACAAAATGTCATACCAATTAAACCGCACCAGACATTAAAACCAAATCGAACTTGAAATCTTCTTTGATTTACCAAATGTGGATTTTCAGTAGACCAATGATGATAGTTATTCCTATTGAACACTCCACAATTGGTAAATCGTGTTTCATCTGTCCATAGTATTTTCCTAGGAAAATTAGCGTCATATTCACATTTTTGAAGGTACCACCTGCTAAACTGTAATCGTCGGAGATTGTCATTATCACTTAAACCTTGTACAATTGTTGGTTTGTAAGGGTGATACTTGTTTTTCTGTGAACAGTAGATTTTGAAATCCCTGTTTCTCGTGTCACACGACGAACTGATGTGCTGGGATTGTTCCTAACGTTCTGCAAAATATTATTTAGACGTGTATCAGCATCATTAACTTCACAGTTAGCTCGTTTTTGTTCGAAGCTTCCAAAGTTTTTTAATTTGCTAACTAGTCTTCTAAAAATTGTCCTGTGTGGCTGTCGCCTTTTTGGAAAACGCTCTGCATAACTCGTGCACGCATTTTTAGTGTTTCTATTTGCTTTGAAATACACTTCCAACATATCAACTTTTTCTTCGTTTGAATATGTATGTGCCATTATCAATACTTATAAATCTTAATACTTGACAATAATTACTTATCACTAACTACAAGTAGTTTTAATTAACTTATCTCTACAGCACTAATTGTACTTTGACAGGTTATCGTTTTGTTTCATTGTCAGAGATCATTTGTCATTGACGTTTGACGGAACATAATGTCTTTGCTAGTGATACACGCTCAGAGGTTAGAATTATCTGACATTTGATGTAAAACCAAATAGAAATCTCCCCACTACTTTATATCCTGCGCGAACTTACCCCTCCTCGCGCCAACTTAATTGGCGTTTGCTATACTTAGAATATCTTTTCACTTTCATTTGAAATTGGTGTTTAATTTTTCAGCCTACTAATTTCATATTAAAGATTAATTTACGTTTTTATTAATATTTTCCTTATAAATAAAAATTTTGCAGGCATGTTATACATCGTTGAAAAGCACATTTTGAGGACTACCTAACAAACCCAAAATCCAATATGGCCGCCATATGAAAAACAAAAGATAGTGGTAATAACTTAAAAACAAATGACAATCGGGGGTTTCTGTTTGTATCAAATAATTTGTTTTAAAAAAGTGTCTGAACAATGTAAAACTTTAAAAGAGGTCAGACTAAGCGTTATCGAGTTACTGAGGAATAACGAAATCGGCAAATTTTTGATGTTTCAAAATATTTTAAAAATTTAAAAAGTTAGATCAAATTTGAAATGAAATTTGCCGCGAGTATTGAATTCTGCAAAACATTCCCCATTTAACCGTTGTTCTATATCTTCTAATAACCGAGATACCAATGGTGAGCATTGAAATTGGGACACACGGTATATAGCACTGTCACTGACAAATAAAAGTATTTTTTCTTTGCACCTGTCGTCCGGATGAAGCATTTAGTACACATTCTCGTAACTCGTTTTAACTAATGTTTCCGCATCAACTGTATTTATAACTTTTGTTGTTATTACATATGCGTTATATGGAATAGTTGGATGTAGTAGTACACCAGCTACAACATTTACCACACAACGCCCTAATATATCGACACTTTCGTCGGCACTTATCCATAGGTACTGATTTGAAACATAATATTTGCGTAAGGTGGATTCATCAGGAACATTTCGGCCAGTATATTTTTGGAGAAATGTTTTGAAGGTGGGATTGTTAAGTTTATTTAATGGAATATTTCCGCCATAAAAATTTCACTTTGTTCTTTGTTAAAATTGTCAGATTCCAACGGGTCAAATTTCTGTGTATGTGTTTGCGATGCTAACGGCCGGTATTATCAACTGTTATTAAAAGTAATTTTAGTTAAAATACATTTAAATTAAGTGTTCCTTAAATTAAGGGTTCTGTATTATGAAATGTATTTAAGCAGCATTTAACTAAATGTGATATTTAGGAAGGCTAGCAATGCTTTTAGAACAAAATATACGAATTTAGCACATTTGAACAGTTTGTGAATTTGTGGCTGGCTTCGCTTTGGTTTGTGTTGCTATCAATTCAAAATTAATAGCATATCTGTAATATTGTTATATGTTTCCTTAGAATTAAGTTTTAGTTGCAAAATGGATTTTAATTGATGTACATAGTTTTGTATTCTGTAATAAAAAAATAAACAATATTTAACAGTGTCATTAATATATTAGAAATATTTGCAAGAAGTTAAAAATTCAAACAATGAAATTCTCTTTAAAAAATCACAATAAATTTTGAAAATATATACAAATTTTGAAAATGTAGAAAAATTAATATAAGCAAAAAGTATATAGCCTATGAAGTAAGACACAGAAATTTCGAAGTTATGTAAGTATACAGGGTTAGTTAAAAGTATGGAGACGGCGATTTATTGTCGTTAATATTCATTTTAGGGAATTTTTTAGGGAAGATATTTTGATCTACATTTGAGAATATTTGAATTTTTTTTCTTCAATTGTTTTTTAGTTACGCCTGTCCGCGCAGTTTTTTTAAATGGGACTTAGTAAATTTTACTCTACCATTCGATAGAGAATTTTTTTCTCTTTACAATAATATTTTTGTTTTTTTAAAATTCATTTTAATAACTTTTTTATAAGAAAAGGCCGGTTCATGTGTTTAACAGATGTTCGGTACATCGCAGATAGACAGAAGCGTAGCGATAAACAAACTTGAGCGACATAATTTTATCAGTGGTTATTGTGTACGTCAAATCTTTGACAGAAATAATTCATTTGTGCAATTTGTTGCTGTTAATATTAACAATGGCGAGTTTAAGTGAACATGAACGAATTGAAATACTTATGATGTTGGGTTATGGAGATAGACGCAGAAGTTTACAAGACGTTTGTAATTTATTTAATGATACGCATCCAAATAGAAATCCAATTTCTAAATCCGTTGTAAAACTTTAAGACGCCTTGAACAAACGGGTAGCGTTAAAGATTTTCCAAGGAGTGGTAGACCTAGAACAGCAAAAAGCGATGATAACAAAGTGGATATTTTATTGGCTGTATCTGAATATCCCCATTTATCAACCAATCAATTAGCGGCCAATTTCAATATTGCACAGTCATCGATCGTGTCATTTTTAAAAAGTGAAAAGTATAAACCTTATAAGGTACACCTTGTACACGAGTTAACGGAAGATGATTTTGATAGGAGATTACAATTTTCTGAAGAAATGTTAAATATTAGCAATAATAATGAAAATTTTGTCAACAATATTATTTTCTCTGACGAAGCTACTTTTTGCCTTACCGGTGAAGTAAACAGACATAACTGCAGATACTGGTCATCGGAAAATCCCTCTTGGTTTTTGGAGCATCATACGCAGTACCCCCAAAAGGCTAATGTTTGGGTTGGCATTCTAGGCGGTCATATTATCGGTCCCTTTTTCATCAATGGCAATTTAACTTCGGCTCTGTATTTGCAGTTATTGCAAAATTAAATAATACCTGCTTGTGCTACATTCTATCCTCATGAAAACAATGAACACCTGCCCAATGACAGTATCTGGTTCCAGCAAGATGGCGCCCCACCACATTATGGTGTAAATGTTCGTCAATATCTGGACAACGTTTTTCCCCACAGATGGATTGGAAGACGAGGAACCATTGAATGGCCAGCCCGTTCGCCAGATTTAAGTCCTTTAGATTTTTTTCTTTGGGGATACGTAAAAAACAAAGTTTACAAAGATAAGCCCGATAACGTCGAAGATTTACAAATCCGAATTACCAGAACAATACAAGAAATTCCCCGAGATTTTTTACAGAACTCTGTTCGGGGTTTTGTAAATCGATTGGGTCATTGTCAAATTACTAATAGACGACAATTTGAACACTTACTTTAATTTACTTTGTTAATAATTTGTTTAATTTTTCTTGTAAAAATTAATTAAAATGAATTTTAAAAATACAAAAATATTATTGTAAAGAGGAAAAAATTCTCTATCGAATGGTAGAGCAAAATTTACCAGTTCCCATTTAAAAAAAATGCGCGGACAGGCGTATCTAAAAAAACAATTGAAGAAAAAAAATTCAAATATTGTCAAATGTAGATCAAAATATCTTAACAAACTTTTCTATTGAACATAATTCCGTAAAATTAATATTAACGACAATAAATCACCTTCTCCATACTTTTAACTAAGCCTGTATGTATCTGAGTTACAGATTACAGAAGTAGATACAAACATGCATTACATAAATACGATTGCGTTAATTTTCCATTTAATACTTGAGTAATCAAATTCAGGTATTTAGGTATAAATGCGTCTTTAGAGTTAAATGTTCCTTTAAACATTTGATAATACACTTGCGTTACTTTTAAATGCCGTTTAATGTAAATGTCCTTTTAAATACGTTGAAAATACCGGCCGTAAGTGACGTTTTACGTGCGATTTCTTGGAATTTTTTAACGATATTTTACAGATTTTGCAATAAATTTCGGAATCACCAGCAATGGACATACAATCAGTTTGACCCTTAATCCAACTCGCCATTGTTTCACGATGCCATTCTCAACGTTGTTCCATATCATATCTGTAAAAGTAACTTAATAAACGGTTTGGTAATCGGCAGCAACTACTGCTGAAACAAAAGTAATGCTGACAAGCGAATTGCGTATCGAATTTTGAATAAAAATAATTTACAAAGAACAAAACTATGTATTTTCAATGTATTTCAATTGGTCATTCAATCGCTTCAGTCCCCTCTCAGGTAATAATACTTTATTTTTCAATCACATTTCTGTAAGCAATTCAATATTAAACTTATTGCGTAATTTTAAAAATTTACTTAAAGAAGAAACAATCTTCATTCAATAGCTTATGTAAAACTATGAGAATTTTGCTGACCTCACGATACATTTATGCCAAGATCGAGATCATTACTCCTTCGTTGTTTACGATTATGCGATTAGCAGTGTGTAAATTTAACAATTCATAATTTCTAGACACCGTAACATCCTGCCCACAGTTTCTTAATAAAGAATACAAATTATTCATTTTGTTTCAAATTATTCCTGAACATTTGCATAACAGTGAAATTAACATCTCTCGAACAACAGAACGAAGACGTATTCGGAATTTCGTGCCCTCTATGTTAATTAAATATTATATTTTGTGTTTCTTAATATTTTTAGGAATATTAGAACCAAATATTTGTGATTTGGTTAATAAATTAAGATTATTATCTGTTTCATAATGATTTATAAATAAAATTTAATGTAAATAAATAATCTTATCCGGAACCGATCTTTACCTTTTAAATATATTTTTGTAAAGCCAAAATAACAGTAGCACTTCACGGAATTTATCTGTCATGAAAGTTGAGCGAGATTTGGAAACTTCGTTTAACACTTTTAGCATGTCTGTTGGATTAATTACGACATATCCAAAACTCGGATATATTTTACTTTAGGTTAATTCAAAATACAAAACGTAAAAGTTCTAATCTTATACTTACAAATCAAACGAGCCACAAAATGTGTAAAAAGCCTTTCTTTGGAGACTGTTATTAAGTAAAAACTCAAAAAGGGTATAAAACCCCTTACCACAATTAATAATCGTATCCTAAATTCATATTTCGGCAACTAAGTTGTCATCATCAATAGGTAAAACCACTAATCAAACTATCGCACATGAGGCACAATAAAGCTACCACATATAATAACGCAACAATTTTACACGGCGCTGACTTTAAAATAAAAATATACCGACCGAAAATTACGACAACTTACCTATCTTAAGAAAACGGTAACTACATGTGATTATGCTCTATTCGCACGCCCTCAATCTTTCTACCTCTTTTCTAAGAATGAAAAAAGACAACTGTTTGGGATAGGACTGTTGTCCGAATTAATCGTATTACGTTTGTTTTTAACGATGCTTTCATATGCGTCAAAATATCGGAGATTATTGATGACTTTGACAAGTTTTAACCCTTTAATCGACATATCGTGATGTGTGTTTAATGAATGATTGGCCACGTTAGATTTTTCTGGTCTATGGAATTGACATACATACTAACTTGATATTTGTAAATATTTCATATAAACGCCGAAAAACTCCAATAATTTATCAATTGTTATATATATATATTTATATACATACATATATATATATATATATATATATATATATATATATATATATATATATAGATAATTATTTCGTGACCTTTGTATGTTATGGTAAATTCAATTTATTGGCGATTTAAGGTATGGTTTTACTTCAAAATGTATATATTTAAAACAATCCTACATGTTTCGGCAAATGATACCTTTTTTAAGGAATATAAATATATATATACCGGGTGCGGCAATAGTGTGTCGGCGGAGCTTAGTATGAAAACTAAAAAAGTTGTAACAAATGAAATTTTACGTACACATGTAGTATGCTACAGTGCATTTTCTAATTTTATTTATATATTTACAGGGTGTTCCAAATTTCCGCAACCACTTTCAATTTTTTTTTTTAAATAGATTGCTATACTTTCTTGTTATTATGATGATAGCCACCCAAATTATCTTTGCAATGATATATGACAATGTGCACTTACAACTGTTAGTTTTGGTTTTATTGCAAATTTTGTTAAAATCTTGACAGTTGCAGCGTCTAACATTTAAAGCCTGAAAATGGGTGCAGTGCCTCACGTAACTTTTTTGTTACCAATTTATGGACTAACACGTTATATGTTTTGAGGGTGAACAACGTGACAACATATACAGAGTGTTAAATATGTTGTGCCAAAGTTATCGAAGTTTAAAGGCTATTTTCTCTTTTTTTTTAAATTGAACCTATAATTTTTTTATTAGTCAGCAAATTCCTTGTAAAATTGCCGTTAAAATGATACGAATAACACAGTACTTATTTCTAGTATTTTCGAAGTTATAACCCTTTATTGGGATATACCTATTTTTATAATATTCAATATGCGGTGCTGCATCTAATAGTTGGGTGGTTGGTCATGAAATGATATTAAGCAAAAATTGCTGTGTAACCAAACGTCAAATATCTACTTAAAATTTCCATATAAAGTGTTTTTCAATAGTTTCTCTTTACTGTAATCGCGTTTAATTGTTATAATTTAAGTTCGGCTAGTTAATTATCAATTTCCGTTTGTTCGTTATTAGTTGTTATCTTGTTGTCAGTTATATCGTTTTGTTGTCATTATTTTTTATTTCCATGCCGTAATAGTTTATAGTTGTGTTTCTTTAGAATGAATTTTTCGAAGGAGGAGCTAATAGACATTTGTTCTTGGTGCTAGCAATAGAAATCCACTTTTAGCATCAAGAACATATGCTATGGAGCATCCTCACCGAAGAGTACCAGATATTAAGACGTTTGAAAATTTGTTGACAAGGTTTCTTCGGACGGGTTCAGTGAATTATGTCAAACATGAAAGAACTAAGTCTATGGTTACACAAGATAATGAAGTGACAGTCGTCCAGTCGGTTGTGGAAAATCCGCGCGTATCTACAAGGATAATTTCGAAAGAACACGGGATAGAAGTTTGAAGGATTTTAAAAAAACATAAATTTCACCCTTACAAAATTCAAAATCATAAGGAGACTTGTTTACTGTGGATGGCTACTTTTCCAATTACGACAAGATCTAACTTTTCTAGATCATGTGCTTTTCACAGATGAAGCAACATTTGCTAATTGTGGAATAACAAACAGAAAAAATTCTCATTATTATGACACTAGAAACCCTCATTTTGTGCAACCCATTTTATACCAACAAAAATGGAGTTTTAACACCTGGGGAGGCATCATAGGAAACACTATTGTAGGTCCATTCTTTTTTAATAATACTTTAAATTGTGAAATCTACACAAATTTCCTACAAAATAATTTACCATTGCTGTTAGAAGACCTACCAGATAACGTCATAAGGAGATTGTGGTACCAACATGATGGTGCACCTGCACATTACGGTGCTGCTGAAAGAACACATTTAGATAGGGTATTCACCAATAGGTGGATTGGGAGAGGAAACTTTATAAGCTGGCCACCGCGGTCACCAGATCTAACCCCTTGTGATTTTTTTCTGTGGCCTACTGTAAAAAATATAGTTTACGAAACACCTCCTACAACGGCAGAGAACATGCAGCAACGAATCAGAAACGCTTTTCTTCAAGTAAGTGAAAACAACATGGCTCAAAATGTAAGTCTGTCGATGCAGAGGCGATTAAGAGCATGTGTAGAGCAGAATGGAAATATATTTGAACACATTTCAAATTAATTTTGTTTTATTATTGAAAAATTACAAAATGTAATTCTAAAACTAATAATAAAGAATTAAGAAACAGGTGTTTGTAAAAGTTACTTTGTTTGATATCATTTCATGGCCAACCAACTATTAGATGCACCGCATATTGAATATTATAAACATAGGTATATCCCATTAAGGTGCTATAACTTCGAAAATACTAGAAATAAGTATATGTTATTGGTATCATTTTAACGGCAATTTTACAAGGAATTTGCTGACTAATAAAAAAATTATAGGTTCAATTTAAAAAAAAAGAGAAAATAGCCTCTAAACTTCGATAACTTTGGCACGACATATTTAACACTCTGTATATGTTGTCACGTTGTTCACCCTCAAAACATATAACGTGTTAGTCCATAAATTGGTAACAAAAATGTTACGTGAGGCACTGCACCCATTTTCAGGTTAAGACTTAAAATGTTAGACGCTGCAACTGTCAAGATTTTAAACAAAATTTGCAATAAAACCAAAACTAACAGTTGTAAGTGCACATTGTCATATATCATTGCAAAGATAATTTGGGTGGCTATCATCATAATAACAAGAAAGTATAGCAATCTATTTAAAAAAAAAAAAATTGAAAGTGGTTGCGGAAATTTGGAACACCTGTAAATATATAAATAAAATTAGAAAATGCACTGTAGCATACTACATGTGTACGTAAAATTTCATTGTTACAACTTTATTAGTTTTCATGCTAAGCTCCGCCGACACACTATTGCCGCACCCGGTATATATATAAACTTTGGTTCTAGCTTACGCAAAAGTGTATTGATGTCAAAGGCGAATACTTTGAAAGACAAGAGAGTCGTTTACTAAATTTTGTGTGTCTTTTATATCGTTTCCAAAAATATTCCCAGCAGCTCTCGTCCTCGTATACAATTATAAAGTTTTTTGCGTTTAAGAAAACATTTCTAACACAAAATCTAACGGATAACATGTGTTTACATTATAATAAATCAATCGCTTTTATCTTAAATTTCTATATGATTTGGCGTTGATAACTGACAATTAAAAGAGTCGTTATTTCTCAGACCGATTAGCTATCGTGTTTCTTTACAACTTTTCGTTTCAAATAAAACGCTATAGAAACAATAACTGATGCTTTTCCATTTAGTTTCCGAGACACGTAATAAATTTTATTATAATGACTGTAATGCTTTGGACACACTAGTGTAAGGTACATCTGCTTTATCAATAGCTTTTGAAATAAAGCGTTCCCGTGACAAATAAGTCGGAAACTGTAATTATGAGTGTGTTATTTGACGTTCTGTAGATCATGTTTTACTATATTGTTTATTTTGACTTATATAATCATTTCTGCGATGGAAATTCGAAGAAATGGCGACATGTGGTAAAATAATACCATATTAACCGCATGCATTTGTGTATTTGTTTCTGGATTTCAAAGAAAACTTTCTTCCACTTACATATACATACCGCATGTGTCAAATATAATTTGGCACAGGGAATACGTATGAGTACATACGATGTATATGTATATGGAAGAGCCGATCCAATGCCGGCGAAGACCGCGACGGCCGGCAACGATTATCTCCGATTGTTTCGCATATACAAGTTAGCAGTAATCATTTGACCATCGACATAGGTACTTTTAATGCGTTCTAAAATAACATTTACGAATTGCAAGGGATTGGCTTTTTTTATTTCTTTCAGTAGATGCAGGAAATTTTTAAGCTACGGTGCGTCGCATAACCAAAAGCGTAATTCTAATAAAATTAAAGAATAATCCTAATAAAATAAATAAAAAAGGATTCTGAAAATTATAATAAATTATACAAGAGGTTCAAAAATTCCTCCTTGCACAGCAAGCCATTGTCCTAGGCGGTCGTAGAAATTAGCTCTTACATTTGCTAACATGTCGGCAGTTAATGAATTCGCAGCCTCAGTTACTTTTTCTCTCAAGGCAACCAGATTTTCTGCTCTACCAGCTTCATGAGTATAAACAATATTATTTAGATATCCCCACAAAAAGAAATCATTTGGATATAGATCAGGTGATCGCGGGGGCCATTTAATGTTTCCTGTTCCAGTAATAAGATGGTCAGGAAAAGTATTTCCTAGAAATTCCTTTACCCTCACTGCATTATGTGCTGGACAGGCATCATGTTGAAACCAAACGATTTCCTTATTTATTCCAATGTTTTGAATGGCGGGGAGTATTTGATTTTTCACTAATTCGAGATACTTGTCGGCATTTAATATACCATCAATAAAATAGGGGCCTATAGAATGGTCACCTAAAATACTAACTGAAGCTTTTCAGTGGGTGTATAAAGAGCCATTATACATTAATTTTATTGTTTCCAGTCAATCGGTATCGGAGACAATCGTCAGTCGTCGCGGTCTTCGCTGGCATTGGACTGGCTTTCTTATGTACATATACATTGTATGTACTCATACGTTGATTCTCTATGCCTAATGATATTTAACACATACGGTATATTACGGTTCGCTAGTTTCAATTAATCGTTTTAGACAGGCGTACATAACTTTAAATTAATATATTTTCTATCCATTCTTTCATTTTATTCTTTTTCTGGTTGCTTTACTTTAGAACTCCATTAAACATAATATACTACACAATATGTTATTAATCGTATTATCCAATTTGATCTTCTGCAAATACTTCTAATCTTCTTTTTATCAGCGAGGTTATTACTTTGTAAACCATGTTTAATAGAGCGATACTTCTATAACTACCACATTTCCTTACGTCATTTTTGTTATAAATGCGCGATATCACAGCCACGTTATTTCTTCTTCTAAAGTGCTTAGCAAATCTTGAAAGTATTGCTTCCGTCGCTTGCATATCTTTTCTTTGGTCCCAATCAAGTTAAGTTACCTTCTTTATCTTTGCAGAAACCTATCTGTTTTCTAAGTAATGATTTTATATTTTTAGCGTTTTTGCAAAATTTTTGATATCTTTTCTTTTATATTTTCCCTCTAATTCTGCCATTTTTCTGTCTTTTTACATGAAATTTATTTTCTGTATTCTACACATCTTAACTTTCTTCCGTTGTAGTTCATAGTTCTTTCTGTTATCTTCCGTTTGAGGTAGTAACAATCTTTGCCAAAGACATTTTTCCTTCACATTTCTGTTTTACATTCGTCGTCCACCCATTTGTTCTTTTTGTAACGTTTTTTCTTGTAAAATTACTTTTCGTAGCTTCTTTTATGGCCTTCTCCATTGTTTCTCATCGTTCTTCCGTCCTATCTCCCCACCGTGCGTAAACTTAGGAAATATTTTCTTGGTTCTTCCATGCTATCTTCGTTTTATTTGTTCTTCCATACCATAGGTGTTACTTTTTCTACTAATAATGTTATAGTGTTAACAGTGATGGGAAAATGTGTGGAACATGTAAACATCTGTTAAATTACAAAAAAAATTGTCACGGGTTGATTTTGACCCTTTGTCACTTTTGATCGCTTGGCCGATTAATTATGAACGGACCTGTATATCGTAAAATTTTGTAATTTCGATCTTCAAAAATTTGGAGAATGTTTTGCTTTTGCGGGTATTTACCCTATCGTAAGATGAATGTATATATTTGCCGCTTCTTGCTTGAATAAAATTATTAAAGAATAATAATAATAATAATAATAATAATAATAATAAATATATAAAGGGAAAAGGGACAATGGGTTGAACATCGTGGGTTCGAAGTGGAAGGCGGACAAGGACTAGTTATTGGAATGGAGAGCAACGACTATTATAAGTATCTTGGTTATTTACAGGCTAGAGGAATAGAACACAATATTGCAAAAGAATCAGCGAAAGATCAGTATTTCTCTAGGCTGCGATCGTTGTTGAAAACCAGATTGTCGGCAAGAAATATGTCCAAGGCAATAAACAGCTTTGCAACTTCCGTACTTACTTATGGATTTGGAATAATTAACTGGACTGATACTGAACTTGAAGCAATAGACATCAAGACAAGAGTAGAAGCCAGAAAATTTAGAATTCATCACCCACGTAGTGCGATCGAAAGGTTCCACCTACCAAGAAGAGAAGGAGGTAGAGGAATACCGAGTGCTTATTGCAGGCATTATACACAGGTAAATAATTTACGAGAGTACTTTCTGCAAAAGTCGAAAGAAAGCAGATTGCATAATGCGATTGCTCAAATGGACAATTTTACGCCACTCAAACTGGCTAACGATGAATTCAATCCATCCATGAGAATCTTAAATATACCCCAACAGAAAGAGAGATGGAAAAATAAATCTCTGCATGGCAAGTATCCGTTAACAATTGGATCTGAAAATTTTGACACCTCAGCGTCGCAGGCATGGCTGTATACAGGTAACCTGTTTGCAGAAACAGAGGGATTCATAGCCGCCATCCAAGATCAAGTAATTCCAACGCGTTCCTATAGGAAAAAAATTCTTAAGGAGAATTTATCTGACATTAAATGTCGTGTATGCGCAGATAAGGAAGAAACAATTGATCATTTGATGGCAGGATGCTCTGTACTTGCCCCCAAACAATATCTCGGGAGGCACAACAGGGTTGCAAAAATATTACACCAACTGCTCAGACAGAAGCACTTGTCGTATTCTGAAAATGTCCCGTATTATGAATATGAAGCACCCTCAGTTTGCGAGGACGAAAATTCTCGATTATATTGGAATCGCCAAATAATCACAGATAAAACAATTCCCAACAATATTCCAGATATAATACTGACACTGAAGAAGGACAAGGTAACGTACATCATTGACATTGCTGTTCCGTTGGCAAAAAACACTGCAAGGAACTATAGTGAGAAGGTAAATAAATATTTACCTCTCAGCGACGAAATCAAGAGTATGTGGAAGATGGACAAGGTCCTAATAGTCCCAATTGTGATTGGCGCAACTGGAGAAATCCCACAGAAATTACACAAGTCCATAAATACTTTGGATCTCTACCAAAAAGTTTATTTAAAAATGCAAAAAAGTGTCTTGTTAGACACGGCTGCAATAATACGTCGCGTGCTGAACTGAAATTGCAGCGCGCGAACGCGGGCAACGTGGCCGGGAGGCGAAATGACGGAACGGGTGGAGTGCTGATGTGGTCCTCTACTGGGTGGTAGCCTAGCATATGCGCTACCAAACTCTAGGGGGGTCTGCCCGATGGGCGGGCAGGTGCCATTCCGCCTTTCCAGCAGGGGAGAGAGGAACCAAGCTACGCGGCGCAAAACACGGCGCCGCGCAATGCACACACCACTGGGGTCGGTCCTGGGCGGCAACCTTGCCAGGCTGGCGTGAACAGCACACACACGCTCGACGTGTGTGCAGTGCCCCCGCAATGGCGGAAAACGTTAAGATGGCACAAAGTGTGACCGTCGTCGACCAAAGTAGCCGCTAAGAGTGTTCCATTGGTTGGCGATGAGCAACCCCGTGCAGGCTGCGCTTCGCGGGTCTGGGCCTTGCCTCGATGGGGCGGGGGTCGGGCCGTCGAAGTACTGCATGGAAAAGTAAAGAAGTTGCCGGGAAAGGGTTGGCGGCCCTGCGCAACGGCTGGTTCTCCGATCTCTCAAAATTAGCGCGACCGGACACTAAACACATGCACGAGTGCGCTAAAATACAACACCCCTACACTTGCGCGCTCGCACAAACACAAAACCACACACCCAGAGAGAGAAGCAAGCTGCCAGCAGCGGACAACACGTAAGTTGACACCCTGAAAGTACTGGTAAGTATCTACTATAATCAATATTCATATTAAAATAATGAATGCTAGATAACTATGCCACCCATCTTGTTCGAATGAACCGATGGGGTAAGATAATGGCAACCAAGAGCGAATAGTTCTTGTGAGTGAAAGAGATAATAATAATAATAATAATAAATATATATAATAAGCAAACCTAAAAATTTTAAAAATAATCTTTGATAAAATATGTAGGTATACAACCTTAATATAATATGACGGCATCCATATGTTCCATTACAAAATTTATCAGATTGTAGCGCCATCTGCTCCTTTCTTAGAATGAATGGTATATAAATAGTTCTTTTGTATAGGCGCTAGTAAATTCACATTTTGTATATCATTTGTTATACTTATTTATTGCCCACTTATACAAGCTGTCCCGTATTGTTATGTTCAAATTTTAGGAGTCTAAAGTAGACTTCATTTCAAGTAACAAAAACGCAAAACTTGTATATCCTTTTTTATTTGTTTCAAAGTTACAGATCTATGAATGCGATTGTCAGATCATGAAGAAAAATGTAATCCTAAAGTAAAAAAAAACTGATTTTATTTAAAAAAGTTCAATTGATAATATTTTCGAAATGTCCACCTCCTTGTTGAATGCAGGCTTGTGCCCGTAAGTCAACAGAAGAAGTACTTATCCGAATTTCATACTTGTTTTGTCGGATTTACTCGGCAGCCAGGTGAATACGATCCAACAACTCTTCTATTGTGTTCGAAACTTGCGCTTAGACTAAATTTTTCATGTACAGCCATAAATAAAAGTCAAGGGGATTAAGATCGAGTGATCTGGGTGGCCATTCAACAGGACCACCTCGACCAATCCATCTTGGATAATTGACGTTAACCCAATTTCGGACAGCAATTCCGAAATGTTGTGGTGCCCCACCCATGTGAAGCCACATGTCTCGTCGAATATTCAGTGGGACATCCTCTAAAAAACCTGGCAGTTCGTCAATAAGAAATTGAAGGTAATTGTCCACATTTAACCTCCCAGGAAGAACGACAGGACCAATCAACAAGTCATCGATTAGGGCCGCCCAAACGTTTTTAACGTTTGAAATTTAGATGGGCGTATAGTTTTAGGATTTTCTGATGACCACCTGCGCAGGTTTCTCAGATTTGTAACACCACTTCTCGTGAACGTAGATTCATCTGTCCAGAGGACTGTTCTGCAGAAATTAAAATGAAGCCGTGACTATCTTAATATCCAGGTAGAATAAACTAGACGAGCATAGTGGTCTGCCTCAAGCAAACCGTGTCCCCTGCGATAGTGATATGGATATAAGCCCTCACGTTTTAAAATTCGCCAAACTGTCGTTCGTGGCACTCCTAGTTGTCTAGCGATTCGACGTACACTGAGAGTTGGATCCCTTGTAACAATAGCTACTGCTTCTTCCTCTAAGTCTGCTGGCAAATTTACTCCTCGATCGAAAAGATAATCACGCAGTCCGCATTCCCAAAATTGTCTGTGTACTTCCAGAAACGTTCTGTAATGAGGAATGCGCCTATCTGGAAACCGACGACGGTATTCAATAACTGATTGACGTGCACTGCCGTTACAGTAGCTATACACAAAATGCATGTCCGCATACTCTTGAGAAGAAAATCGGTAAGGCATTTTGAATAAAGAAAACGTGTCCACTCACTAATAAGCTGTTGTATGAACTGAAACGTAATGTAACCTTTTATTAAAAAATGCAACGTTAACAGTCATCTAAACATTTGTTTCTTGTATGATATTCATGGTTCAGCACTTACGAAATAAGTAAGAACCTTTTTTATCATAAATCAATTTCCTGTACTCTTTTTTTTTTTTGATCTCCAAGAAATTACTGTATGCACTTCGATACGTGTTTATTTATTTTAGGATAACATTTTATTATGCGACGTTAACAATCACAGACCTGTTATTGAATCGTCTAACTTTTTTTAAATAAAATCAGTTTGTATTGACTTTATGATTACATTTTTTTTCATGATCTGACAATCACATTCATCGATCTGTAACTTTGAAACAAATAAAAATGGATATACAAGTTCTGCGTTTTTGTTACTTAAAATGAAGTCTACTTTACACTCCTAAAATTTGAACATAACGATATGGGACACTTGTATATAATAAACATGCGTAAAAATTAAAAAAAAAAAATTTAATAAGATATGTAGGTATACAACCTTAATATAATTACAAAATTTATCCTGCGTAAATTGCAATCAGATTGCAGCGCCATCTGTTCCTTTCTTAGAATGAATGGCATATAGATAACGTGTGTTCATTTGAAAAGTCAATCTAGGTTACTTTGAAATTTTGATAGAATAAGACGCATATATATCAGTATGTGTTTGTTGTTCCGTAAACGTAAATCCAAATGACATTTGATAATGTCAATCACATTTGTTATTTATTTGTATGTATGAAACTGTCAAAATATACGACTTCGTAGGTTAAGTAGTAAATTTTAATTTATGACATACTTCAAAATGTTCTCAGTAAATCACATGCTACTAGATTGACTTTTCAAATGAACAGCCGGTAGTTCTTTTGTATAGGTGCTAGTAAATTCGCATTTTCTATATCATTTGTTATACTTTACTGTTACTCTGTTAAGTTTAATTTACGATTTTTTTTGTCGTATGCTAGACTTTTGGAGCTACACATCAGACACAAATAAAAGAAACTTATTATAAGGAAATTCTTTCTTTAGAGAAATTATTTATTGTCCACTTATACATAAAGAAAAACTAAATTCATTATTGATTAAATTATATTTTGCATATATTCAACACCAATTGTTATTCTTCTTTTTATAGGTATAAAAATAAAATGAAACATTGATCTAGGCAGATTTTATTTTACGAGAATAAAAACTAAGTAAATTTTATAAAAAAAAAATTCAAAATATAAGTTAGGTAGATCAGGCCTATTTTAATTCATGGCCGGGAATTCTAGATGGGGCTAAACGCTGTCTCAATTATTTATTATTAACTTATACTATCTTCTTGGAGATTTTACGATGATGTAATTGATAGTAGAATTTTACTATTTATACGCATATACAACACATTATGAACATGTATAAGTCAATCAAGCTGAGAACATGCCTCGCATTAATTTATAAGAAAAAAATGTGTTTATCAGTGAAATTGAAATCATCATTTTATGACTATTTGAGCTTATATTTGGCGCGGGGGGTATAACTGTTTGTAACACCAATTGTTCTTTCTGTTCGCCCATGTACTTTTTGTCGTTTCTAATTATTAGTTGTCGTAGTTGTAAGATTAATGGTTGAGTAGCGAGTTGGGGGTGTGGATTATTTTCTAATATGATTTTGATGACCAAATTGGATTCTGTTACTTTTATAGCAGAACATTAAAATACTGTATATGTTAATGTTAACCATTGTAACACTGTATAATATCGAAATTATTTTTATTATCGTTTCTCCTTATAATGTAAAAAAGGTGGACATTTTTCTAACAGTTAAGGACAACAGTTGCTTGTTTCATTAAATGTATACAATTTATTAACTATTATGTGTTTTCTGGATATTGTAGGTTGATACATCACTCTAACGCCTACTGATCCACGTATTTGTTTCCGTTTAACTTGGTTTCATTGTATTTTATGTTCACGTATTGAATAATATATGCATATGAACATCGCGTCTTAATATCATACTATAAATTTCAAAGTGTATTAGAATTAAGATGTGTGTAGGAATAGAAATATATTCACTTCATGAGCATGCATTATTAAATGTCACCTTTACGCAAATATGATGGATGTTCGGTTACTAAGGTACATTTGTGAATTAGAGATAGACTAGTTTATTTATAGAAATCAAACATATACTAAGTAAGGGAACTGTTAGATACTTTTCAACATAATCACCGCCAATGTTAAGACACTTATCCTTTCGAGGCACAAGCTTCTGTATACCCTCTTCGTAAAAGGTGCGATCCAAATTTCTAAAATACTGACGTATTTCATCTTGAAGTTCGTCGCCTGCTATCAAAGGCCCAAACAAATGAAAATCAGAAGGAGCCAGGTCTGGACAATGGGGCGGATGGACAATAACTTCCCAATTGTGTTTCTAAAGCCAGGCCGTCGTCTGATTTGAGGTATGCGGTCTTGTATTGTCATGCAACAACCTGATTTTACTTTCGTCAACCTTCCTCTTCGTTTCTGTCGAATGACTTGGTGTAGTTTTTCGAAAGTTTGACAACAAATATCGCTGCTGATTGTCGTTTTCGATGGTAAAAACTCAAAATACTTTAATAATCGACGAAGGAGATACTTGTTGAAACTTCATTATATAGATATAATAAAACACAGTTGTATAGTTTCAAAATAATATATATAATGTTAACACACTACATATGTTTCAGCACACTGTGGCTTCATCAGGTGGATGAATATACTAATTCAAAATATCAATTAGATCTTATATATATATATATATATATATCAATACAAAGTACAGAACTAATCTCATTCTAAGAGGGGGTGGACATGTATGAGTTTTAAGTTTAGTAGGGGGGAGTTATTTATGTCTAGTTGGTCATTTAAAATTATACCTAATTTATTATATTTGTTAATTTCTAAACTTTCTAACATATTAAGTTTTTTACTTTTATCTAGAACATGCAAAGTTTTAAAATTAGTGTTGAATTTGTGATTATGTTCTAGGCAATGATTGGCAAAAGTTGAGTCTGTCTTCTTGTCTCTGTGGCTTCTTTCATGTTCTTTCATTCTAATATCAAATGTCCGTCCTGCTTGTCCGACATACACTTTTTTACAATCTTCGCATGTCAACTTGTAAACCCCTGAGTTTAATCTATTGTCCGTTTTATCTTTGTTGTTTTTTATAGCGTTTTGTAAGGAATTGTTGGTTTTGAATGAAATGGTCTCTTATTTACTTGTTTTTATTAAGTTTCCTACTTTGTTTGAAATTGTACCGATGTATGTGATAGAATTATAACTAAATGTTCTATTGCTTTTTTCCTGTGGGGTAAATTGAAGATATCGTTTTAGATTTCTGTAGTTTTTTTTTTTTTTTTTTTGTAGTTTAATTAATAATATTCTAAAAAAAACTACAGAAATCTAAAACGATATCTTCAATTTACCCCACAGTAAAAAACAATAGAACATTTAGTTATAATTCTATCACATACATCGGTACAATTTCAAACAAAGTAGGAAACTTAATAAAAACAAGTAAAGAAGAGACCATTTCATTCAAAACCAACAATTCCTTACAAAACGCTATAAAAAACAACAAAGATAAAACGGACAATAGATTAAACTCAGGGGTTTACAAGTTGTCATGCGAAGATTGTAAAAAAGTGTATGTCGGACAAACAGGACGGACATTTGATATTAGAATGAAAGAACATGAAAGAAGCCACAGAGACAAGAAGACAGACTCAACTTTTGCCAATCATTGCCTAGAACATAATCACAAATTCAACACTAATTTTAAAACTTTGCATGTTCTAGATAAAAGTAAAAAACTTAATATGTTAGAAAGTTTAGAAATTAACAAATATAATAAATTAGGTATAATTTTAAATGACCAACTAGACATAAATAACTCCCCCCTACTAAACTTAAAACTCATACATGTCCACCCCCTCTTAGAATGAGATTAGTTCTGTACTTTGTATTGATATATATATAAGATCTAATTGATATTTTGAATTAGTATATTCATCCACCTGATGAAGCCACAGTGTGGTGAAACATATGTAGTGTGTTAACATTATATATATTATTTTGAAACTATACAACTGTGTTTTATTATATCAAAATACTTTGCATATGTTCAGAACATTCATTGTCTTTTTGCAGACTCCTGAACTTTGAATTTTTGCGGTGTTGGTGATGTCGGATGCTTCCAGGTCACCGAGTCTTTTTTTGATTCAGGAGTATGGTGGTATACCCACGTTTCGTATCCTGTAACTATAGACTCTAAAAATTCGTTTTCCGGACGATAACGCGTTAATAAAAGTTCCATTTTGCCGGCATTCGTTGCATTTTGTGTTGGTCGGTCAACAGTTTTGGTACCCATCTCGCGGACACTTTTCGATAGAGTAATTCAGATACAATTTCATGAACAAAACTTTTAGGAATGCCGGTTAGTAGAGCAATTTCCCGTATTTTCAACCGACGATCTTCTCGAATCAGCGTATCGACCTTTAATTAATTCTCGTCCGTTTTCGTTGTTGATGGTTATTTTCGCACAGTTTCGGGGTCATCGTTCAGAGCTGTGCGTCCACTTTTGAACTGCTTACACCAAACACTAACTTTTTCGACTCATAACGCCTTCTACGTAAGTCTTCAGTATGTTTTTATGAATTTCGGTAGGTGTTTCATGATTAGCATGCAAAACAAAAACGAATGACAGCTCTCACTTCAAACTTGGAATATGTTTCGATCGGAACTGATGTTGCACGGCTGTCACTGCACGACAATGACAATGGCACTGCATGACAATAGCCACCTATGCAGTACAAAAGGCGGCCAGATAATCCAGAATTATCTGAATCTCCTGGCTATAAGCACATTATCGAAATTACTTGTATTGACACCAAACCAAAAGTTATCTCGTAAGTATTGTCGACCCAAATCAACCTTAAATAGAATTAGATCAAACAGTGCATAGGTGGTGCAAGGTTGCTGACTCGGAATGCGATGCGGAGCTGCGCGTCAAACCATACGCCATATTGTTGAGGATTATCTTCTGAGACGATTTGGAAGAGAGTTTGAATGCGACGGAAAATGCAATAGACACTATTAAATCCTGAGATGTTTGTTAGTAAATAATTTATTTGTGTTGTATAATCTTCATTTTTGTGTATATTTTTTATATGTACAGATGTGCCTAGTGCCATACGCTAAATAAATAAATAAATAAATACATATGCGCATGTAAAAAATACGTGCAAGTTTCAACCTGATCGGATCGACGAAGGCGTTGTTCCGCTCAAACGTACCTTTGGAACCGGACATCTTATAATACATTCGTTATGCGTTAATTTAGTCCGAAAAGACTACATTAATGTAATAGAAAGAGCTTTTATATGCGAACAGAATATAGCATATCGATACGTAACACACCAAGCGTATACAATAGTAAAGAGTTTTCCATTAAGGGCAGTCTAACACTAACTTTAAATGAAACAAGTTGTGTATGCGATATCATAAATTTTAGATTTTTATTTGAAAGGTTATTCGATTACAATATGTATGGAATATAATATCGTCCAAATAGCTGGTACGAGATGACTCGACTCCATAAATCTGGCTCGATATCATTGATGGCATTGGCTACAATATCATTGCTGGCATTGGGTATGTTGATCTTTAAGGCAGCAATCGTTTGGGGCTTATTCGCATAGGCCCGCGATTTAACGTAGCCCCACAAGAAAAAATCTATTGGCGTTAAATCCACGATTTCGATAGCCAGTTGCCGCCGAAAGTAGAGATAACCATGCCGTCGAATTTGTCGTGCAGAAGATCCATTGTTGCGTGCGCTGTGTGACAAGTAGGCGCTACTTGCCGTCTTGTTGGAACCACATGTCGTTCAGATGCATATCTTCCAATTTAGGCCGCAAAAAAATTGGATATCATCGACCTGTGCCTCTCGCCGTTAACAGCTATGGTGGCGCCATCTTCATTTTGGAAGAAGTACAGGCCAATGACTCCGCCGTTCCAAAATCCACACCAAACAGTGACTCTTTCTGGATGCATTTGTAACGGATAGGTCTCATATGGATCGTTATATCCCCAAATGTAACAATTTTGTTTATTGACGCAGCCATCCATCCAAAAATGGGCCTCGTCCCTGAATACTATGACTCCGAATGACTCCGAAATCGGTGTCCACTTCCAACTGCTTTAGATTCCAGCTAGTGAATGCTCGAAGCCGCCTATGGTCGTTTACTTTCAGCTCCTGAGTCAATTGAATTTTGTATGAGTGTTGGCATAAGTCTCGACGCAAAATTCGCCAAGTTACGGTCGGCGAAAGGCAAGTCTTGAGCGCGACGAGGAAGTGACAGCCTCGGGTTATCCCGTACACTCTCGTTCACTGCAGCAATGTTTTCTGCAGACCTCACCTTTCGACGACGTCTTTAATTGTTTATTGAACCAGTTGAAATATTGTCTATGTTGGGACTCGAACCCAAGTCTACAGTTTGCCGGACTGTCCACACCACTCACCCACAATAGACCTAGGTTCAAGCTATTTAGAAATGCATTATAAAGTAACAGTGTTAATGAATCAGATGTCAGTTATTGAATGTAGATGTCAAGTTGAAAGCAGAAGTCAGTTTTAAAAGTTGATGTCAGTTTTGATAGCAGATAGTGAAAGCAAATGTCAGTAATTGAAAGCAGATGTCTGTTTTGAAAGCAGGTGTCAGTTATGAAAGCAAATGTCAGATTTAAAAGCAGATGCCTATTTTCAAACATTAAAATCTGACATCTGCTCTCAATAACTGACATCTAATTTCAAAATAGTCATCTGCTTTCGAATCTGATATTTGCTTTCATAACTGACACCTGCTTTCAAAACAGACATCTGCTTTCAATTACTGACATTGGCTTTCACTAACTGACATCTGCTATCAAAACTGACATCAACTTTCAAAACTGACTTCTGCTTTCAACTTGACATCTACATTCAATAACTGACATATGATTCATTAACACGGTTACTTTATAATGCTGCATTTCTAAATAGCTTGAACCTAGGACTATTGTGGGTGAGTGAGTCCCAACATAGACAATATTTTTCAATTAAAAAATTTCGTATAATTTGCTTTGTAATTTGTAGACAGCAATGTTTACATCCCCCCTTACTTTGCAATTACATACATACTAACTTGATATTTGTAAATATTTCATATAAAAGCCGAAAAACTCCAATAATTTATCAATTGTTATATTTAATAAACGACTAAAAAATTATCTAAACTAAAACTAAGTAAGTTTACTTAAGTTTACGAGTAACCAGAAGCAGAAGCAGACAGTTATCGCAGACCTGAAGATGGCAAATGTGATTTCGCCGAAACGTCGTCCAGGAACCAGCGCCGGTCTTTACGAAGACCAAACAGTGGAAACGCGGAAGAAAACCCGGAATTCAGTTGAAACACATGTATATATACACAGGTGGCCCAAAATGACCGAATGGGTTTGAGTTCATTATAACTTCTTATTTAAGACATAATTATTAATTTTTTTTAATTTTAAATTCAGTATATTAATGGAGAATATTTTTAATTTAATTATGTAAAATTATATCTCGCAAGTGGTGGCCATTTTCTGCTTCGCATATTCGTGCTCTTTCCAAAACATTTTCCATAACCTTTCGCAAAACTTCAGGTGTTATGTTGTTGATTTCGTCGCGTATATTATTTTTTAATTGCTGTATGGTTCGAGGCTTATTAATATAGACTTTTCCTTTCAAATAACCCAAAAAGAAACAGTCTGAAGCGGTTAAATCCGGTGAACGCGGAGGCCAATTAAAATCGTTTGCACGGGAAATAATTCGTTCACCAAAGATGTCGCGTAAAAGAGCCATTGTGTCCCTCGCAGTGTGCGCTGTGGCTCCATCCTGTTGGAACCATACTTGCGGATGGTTTTTCAAGGCTCGCCTTAAAAAAATTTCCAACATTGTCCGATATCTAACACCAGTGATGGAAACGGCGACACCGTGTTCATTTTCGAAAAAATATGAGCCAATTATACTTTCCGACGCACCGCACAAAACGGTACACTTAAGTGGGTGTAATTCTCGCTGTTGAACTACTCTTGGATTTTCCGTAGCCCATATCCTGCAGTTTTGCCTATTAACGAACCCATTTATTTGGAAATGGGCTTCTTCGCTCATAATTAAGTTATGTATAAAGTCATGATTTTCTTCTGCTTTTTGACGAAAATAAATTGCATAATCAAGTTGTTGTTGGTAATCTGTCGGTTTCAATTGTTGGACAAGCTGAATTTTGTATGGAAACATTCTTATTGTATGCAAAATTCTCTGCAGCGACCCTCTTGAGAGGTCAAGTTGTGTCGAACGTCTCCTGGTTGATGTTTCTCCATCTTCCCGAATACTCTCCTGTACCCGTTCAATATTGTCATCTGTGTGCACCGTTCGTCGTCTGCCGGCACCAGGAAGGTTCCGTACTGCCCCTTGTTCTCGAAAATTTGCAACCAGACGATTTATTGTTGACTCTGAGGGTCCAACCCGCACATTAAAATAACGACGATATGCACGCTGAGTCAAAACAATGGATCGTTGATTTGAGAAATAAAGTTCAATGATTTTGGCACGTTGTTCAATTGTGTACTGTTCCATTTTAAATTCCCCAAGTCTTCTTTACAAAATACTGAAACCAAAAAAAAAAATTATTATAAAAAAGTTATAAGGAATTAAAACCCCTTCGGTCATTTTGGGCCACCTGTATATATGTATAAATTATATATATATATATATATATATATATATATATATATATATAATACATATATATATATATATATATATATATATATACATAAACTATATAGAGGGCCGTGCAATTCCGAAACAGCCTGTATATAAATTACGAGAATTAGTGTATTACTGTTTATTTCTACAAATAAATAACATAACGGATACCTAAAGAAAACGAAATGCGTATTCCTAATAAAAATTGCACATCTGTAATAATGCAATAAACCTATATATTCCTCACAAATTATCCAATAACCCATTCGGTTTACGACTAGGATTCTCAAGATTGCAATTCCGTCATAAAATGAAGCATCGCAGTATATATCGCAATGAATGTCGCAAAAAAATTAATATAAATTCTTAAGTTCGATATCTTGGCATTTGTGGTAGTATAAAAACTTCTTTTAAAATCCATAAAACCCAATCCATAAAAATTTATGCAATAAATACGACGACTTCAGAATATTTGTCAGGGATGCATATTATTTAAGTAAAGCAAGTTGCTCAGAGGCGACATTAAAATTTTATATTTTATTTACGTTCATATTTTTTCCAGTATATGTTCGTAATAATCTTGACCATATATGTTTATTTACTTACTGTACAAGCCATTGTCGGTCGAAATGCAATTATTACATGTATTTTAATCAGTTTTATGCCCTATTAAAACGAAAATCATTAATTTTAAATAACGACATACAGAGGATTACAACCAATGAAAACACATACACGTTGTAAACTTATAATCCAGTCAATGCAATAAAATTTACAAAAATAAGGTCAACGTATCTGTACCCAATGACAAAATTTATCAGGTTGCTGCATAAAGTTATATACATTTTTGGTTCCTAGGATTAGAGGGCATTAAAAATTTCTCGGCTGTTGTTGCAGATACTTCTTGGTGAAACATTTTAACTTCATACAGTAAATAATAAAGAATAAATTAAAACACTTGGCTTGTTTCACTATGAGATTTATTTAAATTCTCTAACATCTGTTTCGGTTGTTATGCCATTCTCAAAGAGATCTATAAATCTAACTTAAAGACTATCGCACTTGTTCTTATATGTTGTCTGTTCTTGTGTGTAGTGGGGGTGGTACTATATTGTGTATTACGGTGTCTATAAAGGGTGTATTGGCATATTCTATCTGTGTGTTGGTGATTGATAGATTTTGTTTTTTCGCTAGTTTGATTTCTAATATTTCTAGGAAGTCCAATCTCTTGCTTTTTGTGATATTGTGTATTAAGTCGCAGTTATCTATATCGGGGAAGTGATTGAGTTCTATACAGTGTTCGGCAAAGCCTGTGTTTTCTCACTATATAAAATTGACTTTTTGTGTTCTTTAACTCTGTTTTTAATGGCTGGTCCACTTTGGCCGATATAGATAGCCTCACAGTCTTTACATTTTAATTTATAAACACCTGATTGGTCCATTTTATCTATTTTATCTTTGTTGTTGCTAATCATTGTTCCCAAATTTGTTTTATTTACCCAGCTTATTTTGATATCTAATCCTTTTACTATTCTGTTTATTTTATTAGTGAGTTGGGGTATGTATGTAATTTTGTGCCATCTTTGTATATTTTCTGTTATTTTCGGGTATAGGTATTTGTTCGTATTATTTTGTATTTCTTTACGTTTTAACAGTTTATCTACGATTTTAGGGTCATATCCATTATTTCTTGCGATTAATTTAATTGTGTTTATTTCTGTATTAAAATCTGTCTTGTTTAATGGTGTGTTTGTGGCTCTATGTATATAACTATGGAATGTTGACATTTTTATTTTCGTCGATTGTTTAGCGTTTGCGTGTAATATGTTGTCTGTAAAAGTGGGTTTTCTGTAGATTTCAAATGTAAGCTTATTATTATTTCTGTTTATTGTAATGTCTAGAAAGTTTATTTTCTTGTCTTTTTCTGTTTCTTTTGTAAATTGTATCTTGTGGTTTATAGAATTTATTACTTTTAGGAACAAATTACGTCGTCTACATATCTGGCCCAGAAATGGACTTGTTGAATTAATACCGTGTTTTTCTTGACTAGTTCTTCTTCGAAGTTATTCATGTATATTTCTGCTAATAGTGGGCTTAATGGGTTTCCCATCGGTAATCCTTCTATTTGTGTGTATGTTTCATTGTTGAATTTGAAGTAATTTTGGTGTAGATATAAATTTAGAGTTTCTTTAATTTCTCGTTTATCTGTGTCTATAAGGTTATTATTATTAATGTGTATGTCAATTATCTTTTTTATTTCATTTATTGGTATATAGATAAAAAGGCTTTTAATGTCAAATGAGACTAATTTAGCATTGCTAGGTATCTTTATGTCTTTTAAATTGTTCGTTAATTCTATGGTATTTTTTATTGCATATTTAGATTTGAAATTTATTTTTGTCGGTAACTTTTTATTGAAATACTGGCAAAGTTTGTAAGTCGGGGCATTTATGTATGATACTACTGGTCGCATTGGGGTGTTGTCTTTATGAAGTTTTAGTTGTCCATACAGTATCGGTGTTCGTGGGTTCATTATTGTTAGATTTTTATTCTTAAGTGTGTCATTGTTTTTTATGAGATTCTTAACTTTTTGTTGGTAATTATTCGTAGGATCGGAATTTAGTTTTTTAAAATCTTCGGTGTTTATTAGGTTATACATTTTTTAATAGATTAAAAATTTGTTAGGTGTATATCACCAGTTATTTTAATGTCAGATTATTGTTTAATTGAACGATTTTTTAATTTGTGAATTTTTGTAAAGATTATATTAAATGTTTTACAAAAGAAAATAGAACGTCAAGTAGCAAAGAAACGGACATTTCCGAGATATCCTTTCCTGATCTAGGAAAGTCTGCAGTTATTAGCAGCGTTAATAAAATGGAAGATAAATCATTGTTGTCAAATTATCATCCTATATCCATTCTATCTAACCTCGCGAAGGTCTTTGAACAAGACCTTAAATCGCCAACTAATTGAATATACCATAATATACTAAGGTTAATAAATAACACAGGCCTGCATTTTTCAACTCTTTGAATGTTGATTTAAAAATTTTAACTGTTTTCTAGTAATTGTGTAGCGCTGATTTCAAATCTGCTTTTATTTTTTTTGTATCACGTAAGGTTATTTTTCAAACCAGTAAAATCTAAAAATATAGAAAAAACACGATTTATTTCATTTATAAGCTAGTTTTATATTATATTTAAAAAAATACAAAAATATACACATAGCAACTATTAGAAATAGTTATTTATTCTTTATGCTTCTAAAAAAACGTTTTCGTTTTCCAGAAAAGCTTCGTTTGGTTGTTTTTCTGTCATATTCAGCTAAAGGAAGACCTGAAGGTAGTTTCTGGGGCAAGTAAATTTTTTTTGTTTCAACCTAGACCCCAATACTTCAGAAAGATCTGTTAAAAGTCCCAAATCTCTTACTAAATCATTCAGTTCGGCTTGTGAAAATAGCTGAGGTTGGTTTTGACCTGAGGTTGATGGTTCAAAATCACTATCCATCTGTACGGAGTCGGAAGTTGAAGAGGTTTCAATATCTTCTTGTAGTACTTTGGGGGGTATAGGTATAGGTACATGATCACTGTGAGGAACTGGTCTGATAGCTGATTTAATATTGTTTGGGTACAAAATATGTTTCAAAGTTTTTCTATTATGCCCCTTAATATCACAAAGACAAAAGTAGCAATCTTCATGATGATTTTGCGGTTCTCTCCAAACCATCGGTATTCCAAAAGGAAGGCTTTTTCTATTTCCTTTGGTCCAATGTCTTAAACCTTCTTCACATACCTTACAAACAACGTGCGGTGCCCAATCTTTATCTTGATCTCCTAATTTGATTTTGAAATAAGCATAATATGCATTTTTCACAAATTCACCAATTGGTCTCTTAAACTTTTTCAAGACGAAATATCCACAAATATAACAGAAATCATCTGGTTTGTTTTTGCAACACCGGCTAGACATATTTTTAAGCAATGTTTATTTATCAAATACCACCGCACAACACTAAAGAGAAATTAATTTTACTTGTTTACTGATCGACACTCAGAGCTATAATGAAGTAAATGACATTAAAATATACATTTTGTTTGGAGTGATAAACTTGAAATCCTTCTTCGCAGTACTAATAAAGTGAAAGCATAATAAATAGGATTTAGCAGGTAAAAATTCCCGGAAACCTTGTCCAAAATTAATACATGTAATAAAAGATTTACATCAGGTAATGAGAGCCTATTTAACAAGTTTCTTTAAAACCACAGCAGAAAATCATTTTTGGGTTAATACCTAGAATTTGAAGTAGTACTTTCATTTTAAAATGTATTAAAACGCCTATTATAAGATTTTTTTTATATTTTTTACTTTTTCTTTTGTGCAAAAAAAATCTGAGTGTGGTAGAGACCAACTGTATTTTAATTATATATTGCTATATAAAAACTGAGCTTAACAAACAAGAATCACGTCATCACAAATTTTATGCAGGCCTGTGTAATTATCTATGAAAGACAAGAGAGTCGTTTACTAAATTTTATGTGTCTTTTAATCGTTTCCAAAAATATTCTCAGCAGCTCTTGTCTTCGTATACAATTATAATTTTACGTTTAAAAAACATTTCTAACACGTCGTCCAAAATCTAACGGATAACATGTGTTTACATTACAATATATCAATCGCTTTTATTTTTAAATTTCTGTATGATTTGGCGTTGATAACTGACAATTAAAAAAGTCGTTATTTCGCAGACCGATTAGCTATCGTGTTTCTTTACAACCTTTTGTTTCACATAAAATGCCATAGAAGCAATAACTGATGTTTCTGCATTTAGTTTCCGAGACACGTAATAATGACTGTAATGCTTTGGACACACTATTGCAAGGTACATCTGTTATCAATAGCTTTTGAAATAAAGCATTCCCGAGACAAATGAGCCGGAAACTGTAATTATGAGTGTGTTATTGGACGTTCTGTAGATCATGATTTACTGTATTGTTTATTTTGACTTATTATAATCATTTCTGCTATGGAAATTAGAAGAAATGGTGACATGTGGTAAAACAATACCTTATTAACTACATGCATTTTTGTATTTGTTTCTGGATTTCAAAGAAAACTTTCTTCCACTTACATGTACAGCTAGGAGCATGTAATTCCAAACACAAATAATTGGCTACTGTAAATATGCCTTTCATATAGAGTTTTATTGACATTAGACATTTATTAATGTTTCATTGACATATAAAAATATGCCTAGAGTTTTTCTTAAGGAAGCGCAAAAATCAAGAGCAATAGCAAAAACAGCTTTAAGAGCTGCTGCCGCACACCTTAATGTGAGTAAGTCTTGAATAGAACACATAAAGAAAACGCTGGGAGCATTACCACACCGTTCAAAGAGCTCCAGGTACTGGTGGTCACGTGTGGAAACGTGGGTGGAAACGTCAAATTAAATTGTTTTAATTACCCGGCCGCTATTCCCAAAAAATACTACTTTTTTCTCGTATTATAATTACGGCCAAGAAAATAAGAAATTTCTTCTAATACTATATATATATATATATATATATATATATATATATATATATATATATTATAAATAATAAGCATTTTTTGGTTTAGCGACCTTTATTGAAACTCTATTTATTTAAATAACGACGTTTCGACTTTTTGTGTGTAATTGAGTCTTTTTCAAGTGATTTAGAACTAAAAAAATTTTACAAAACGAAAGGTAAGAATTATATTTACATTATATGGGAGAGTTAAAATTAAAATAATGATTAGAGTAAAATTTAAAATTTAAAAGGATATAAAAACTCACCAATTTTACTTCGATGTTTAAACACATGCCCAGTGCAAATTGCATGGTCGGAAAACAATGTCGACCCTCCACACATTGTTTTGCGATCATGCAATTTGCACTGGGCATGTGTTTAAACATCGAAGTAAAATTGGTGAGTTTTTAACTCTCCCATATAATGTAAATATAATTCTTTCCTTTCGTTTTGTAATTTTTTTAGTTCTAAATCACTTGAAAAAGACTCAATTACACACAAAAAGTCGAAACGTCGTTATTTAAATAAATAGAATTTCAATAAGGGTCGCTAAACCAAAAAAAGCTTATTATTTTAATATTATGCACACGGCCAATAAAATAAACAAGAAATAAAGTTTAATTTCTTATAAACACTAAATATATATATATATATATATATATATATATATAAGTGTTTAGATAATTTCTTAGCCGTTTATTAAATATAACAATTGATAAATTATTGGAGTTTTTCGGCTTTTTATATGAAATATTTACAAATATCAAGTTAGTATGTATGTAATTGCAAAGTAAGGGGGGATGTAAACATTGCTGTCTATAAATTACAAAAAAATCATACGGAATGTGTGTCTATGTCCCAACATAGACAATATTTTCATTTAAAAAATTTCGTATGATTTGCTTTGTAATTTGTAGACAGCAATGTTTACATCCCCCCGTACTTTGCAATTACATACATACTAACTTGATATTTGTAAATATTTCATATAAAAAGCCGAAAAACTCCAATAATTTTTATCAATTGTTATATATATATATATATATATATATATATATATATATACATATATATATATATATATATATATATATATATATATATATATTGATGTAGGTCAAGCTTACACCTAAGAATGCCTCAGTGAGCAAAAGACGGAATTTTCATGTATAGATGTAAGCTTTAGATTTATAAAAAAATATTGAAACTGAATTCTTCATATGTAATATCAATAAAGTTGATTTCGCGTATTTAATTATTTTAAATTCATTCTCACATTTATTTATGTTATTTTTTTAATTTGTATCTGTCATTTCATTTCGATATCTTGTATTTCAAAAGATATTTCAACTTAATTGATTAATAATAAATGACGCCATTTATTTAGGCAAAACTGTATAAATTCAAAAAGATCACCGCGGGAATTTTCCCCACTATAAAATTAGCATTATAGACAACTATCAACATTCACACGTAAAACATGTATTCACAAATATAAACTAGATAATTTATACTAAGCATAAGTATATTTAAAATGATTAAATTGTCATTTTC